>LPNX010652348.1:251499-350194 GCA_001517045.1 Pseudotsuga menziesii
AATTCATAAAAAAGCTAGAAGAAATTCCAGAAATCGCCTTGCCAGAGACGCAATTGGTGAAGATAGCCCTTGCTCTCTCTGAGAGAGGGCTGGTTGGCCAGTTCATGGGGCTTTGGCCCCCAGCAAAAACCATCGACGATTGGATCCAAAGAAACTGGAAGCCCCATCTCAAGCAAGGAGTCACTTGCTACCCCTTGAGCAGTGGCTTCTTTCTTTTTGAGTTTATAAATAAGGAAGACAAGGATCTCATATTCAGAAATGGATCGTATTTTATGGGAACCCAGGGGCTGTATCTGAACCGCCGGACCCCGGATTTTGATCCCACGGTGGACCTGCCCAAGGAGGTACCTGTATGGGTCAGGCTCCCCAACCTGCCGGTTCACTGTTGGAATTATGAAGCATTGCAGATGATAAGGAATGGAATAGGGAAATTCGTTGATAAGGCAGACAATAAGTCCATATACAACTGTGCTAGGATATGTGTAGAAGTTGACCTGGAGGTAGGGCTCCCGGAGGTTGTGAAGCTGTCTGTCGGCACCTGGTCCCACTACCAGAAAGTGGACTATGAACACCTCCCCTTCAAATGCAGAACCTGTCAAGAGCATGGACACTTTCAGAGGAACTGTCCAAAGAACCAAATCCCAGAAAAGGAAGATGCTGAAGGATGGCAAAGGGTAAAGAAAAGAAAAGCAAGCCCAAAAATTTGTTTACAGAAGAGATGGTGGTGCCTCCTAGACTGGATCACTATCCGCTCTCTGTGGTTCCCACGCTAATCAATGAGAATGACAATCAAAGGATGACAACCCCCATAACTTCTGAGGAGATCAGCAAAGCTCTCCAAGGTATGAACCCTGACAAAGCCCTCGGGCCTGACGGATTCACAGCCAGATTGTCATAGCATGCTGGGATATCATCCAAAAAGATCTGGTTAAAATGGTGAGGAAATCCTAAAACTGCAGCAAAATAGGAGGGAGCACCAACTCCTCCTTCCTGGCTTTAATTCCCAAAGAGAAAGGTGCCCAAAGCTTCTCTAGATTCCGCCCTATCTCGCTGTGCAATACAGGGTACAAAATTATCACCAAAGTTATAGCAAACAGAATAAAAAAAGCCCTCCCCAGGATCATCCTAGAGAACCAGGGGGGCTTCATCCAGGGAAGACAAATTCAGGACAATATTATTCTTGTTCAAGAGGCAATTCATTCAAGCTGCCAAAGGAAGGAGAAAGGTATGATTGTCAAATTGGATCTTGCTAATGCCTTTGATAGAGTTCGGTTAAATTTCCTCTTTGCTGTGATGCTCAAATTGGGGTTTCACCCCCAATTGGTTCGCTGGGTTAGAGCCTGTATTTCGGGGCCGTGGATCGCCCCCCTGGTTAACGGGAGACCGGCTGGCTTCTTCCAAGCCTCTAGGGGCCTCAGGCAGAGCTGTCCTCTATCCCCCCTGCTCTATGTCATCCAAGCGTCGGTGCTAAGTTTCCAACTGGATAAGAGCCTTCAGCAGCGCTCTCTTATCGGTCTCTCAATCTCTCCTAGAGTTAAGAGAATTAACCATGCTCAATTTGCCGACGATACTCTCCTCCTGGGCTAGGCCAATCTTTCCATGGCAAGATCCTTCAAGAAAGAGCTGGATGCCTACACTGAAATTTCAGGCAGCGAAATCAGCCTGAGGAAAAGCAAAATTCATGGCCGGAACTACCCTCCAATAGAAATGATTGACATATCCAGGGCGCTGGAAATGGAGGGAACCTCCATGTGGGAGTCCATTAAATATCTAGGAATTCCGCTAGTCAAAGTTGCTCCCAGAAGAAGCCTTTGGATGCCTATGTTGGACAAACTAAAGGCCGAGATTATGGCCTGGGGAGCAACTTGGCTAAACAAAGCAGGGAAAACAATCCTTATAAATTCAGTTCTTACCTCCCTTCCTGTCTACCAGGCTTCGATCCTTCTAACCCCGAAAGGAATTGTGAAAGACATTGATAGCCTCTTGAGAAAATTCCTCTGGGAAGGGGGAAGAAATGAAGGGAGAAAAATGCACTTAATCAACTGGGATAAGGTCAAAGCCCCAAAGTAGGAAGGAGGGCTGCAAATCAGAGACGTGGCCACTCAGAACCTGGTAATGGGAGGCAAGATCCTTTGGAAAATGATAAGCGGCAAATCCACTTGGAGCTCCAAAGCCCTCAGGACTAAATACTTCTGTGGTCACAAAGAAAGGTGTCTTGATCGTTCCCCCTGGACCAAAAAAGGCTCCCCCATTCTTTCTCTCTGCCTGAAATCCCTTGATCTGATTACTTCCAAACTCACTTGGATCTCGGGGAATGGCAACAAAATCAAGTTCTGGGAGGACTCCATTTTAGGGCAGGGCCCCTTAAAGCTCTTGGAGGGGATGGATAACATCAAAATTTGGCTCCACTCTAAAGCAAAGTTACCCTCTGGGACTTATCTGTTTGGAATCAGGATGACTCTTGGCATAAGTGGGACCTGGGGGACTTCCCACAGAATTTAGAAAATGAAGCTCGCTCCCTTTTGGATGCTCTTCAAGGGATTACCCCCTCCTCGGCCAAAAAGAAGGACAAAAGAGGATGGGGCTCGTCGTCTGGCATTTATTCAGCCTCTACTGGCTATGCAGCTCTGAAGGCTATCCCTTGGGCTGCCCCTGACCCCACTGTATGGAAAAATCTCTGGCTTCATCCCTCCCTACCCAAAATAGATCTTTTCTGCTGGTCCCTTCTGCACGATAGTATCCTTTCCTGGGACAACCTAATAAAAAGAGGCTGGGAAGGGCCCTCACGATGCCCTCTCTATGCCTGCCATGATGAAACCTCTGTTCACATCTTTCTTCTGTGCCCCTTTGCTTTGGATCTATGGAATATCATTCTTGGTCAGTTGAATTTGACCCTCCCTCCTTCTATTACCTCCTTGTTTGCCTACTGGCCCGAGTTAGCCCCCTTCTCCTTCTCCAAGTTGAAGTTGCTAAAGCAGTGCTGGATGTGGGTGCCAAAAATACTCTGCTGGAAATTGTGGTTGGAACGTAACAACAGGATCTTCAGGGATATAGCGGGGACGCCGCCCCAAGTTGCTCTCAAAGTGAAAGCGCTTTTGGGAGAGCTGGTAGCTTCAAACTCTAAAATCACCAATCAGGTAACACCCCAGACAAAGATGAGTACAACTAGTTTCATGATCTCGACCCCTCCCTCCTTGCCAGAACCAAGAATACCCCCGAGCACTACTCCCCTTGGGAAATAAGGTTAGAGGAGCAAGAGTTCTTAAAGTGGAGATCTTCTCTGGAGAAGCATATTCTACATGTGGATGGGGCCTCGAAAGGGAATCCCAGGCCTGCGGGAAGTGGAGGGGTCTTGCTCGACAACTCAGGGAAAATGGTCCTCGATTTTTCCTGGGGGCTGGGTCAGAACACCAACAACATAGCTGAAATTCTTGCCATCTGGCAAGGATTGGCTCAGGCCAGAAGACTATCCATCAAGAAATTGGTTGTCATAGGGGATTCTAGAATCATTATCCAAGCCCTCAATCTGAATAAGGCCCCTAACAACATGGGCTCGGCTCACTACCACAGGAAGGTTATAGCCCAGCTGAAAGAATTTGAAGAAATTAAGTGCTATCACGTCCTTAGAAATCTCAATCAGATGGCGGATCACGAAGCCAACAAAGGCGCCTCCTTGAGCAAGGGAGTTATCCTCGTCAATGGGACCGAGAAGCATGAGCCCATCCCTTAACGTTCGTGGAGAGCGGGAGGAAAGGAAGTCTCACGCCATAAAAGAGAGCAGCCCGAATATGGACAGAGAGAATATCAAAGCAATGGAGTGCAGGAATGAGGCAACCGAGGAAAGACAAGTACAGGGTCAAGTCAAAAGTAGGACAGAGCCTTCAGGTCAGTCACATGGCTCTTTCTCACCCAGTACATGCACTGCTAACATGGGGAAGAGCCTCCAATCCGCGTCCTCCAGGGAGATAAGTACCCAGTGCGGGCAATCTAAGGAAATCAGCGAGAATTTGATTAGCGGATTGAGGAGGAGGCAGGCTCGAGCCTATTTCAGGAAGCCATATCCCGCTATGTGCTCATTGAAAGCTGCTCTGTCGATTGAAGAAGGAAACGCCCGGTTTCTCACAGAGGACGTGCAGAGTGCTAGTTTGATCGAAGGCCGCGCCGATCAAGATGGATGCAAGCTCGTCCTCCATGAACTTCGAGGCAAGACTCACTCAGATGCAAATCGAACTGGATGAGGTGAAGAACGCTTTGATCAGGATGGAGGTCAAGCAGACAAGGATGAAAAAAACTGGAACAAGCCGCTGGGAATTGATGAACCAGGAGCTCAAAGAACTCCGCGAGGAAATCTTCGAGGACAACATGACAAATATGAAGGACCTTGCCAACATCTCAGGAGGAATAGGGATCCAGATGGCAGAACTAGAGAAGAAGGTAGAGGAACTGCTCAAGGAACATGGCAAGACACCGAAGATAGAACGTTGAGGCAGGCCAATAGCCAAACGCAGCAGAACTCTCTCCTTTCAGCTCAGTTTACCCCTACCAGTCTGGTTCTCTATATTATGTATGCGTTATTATGGAATTTATTGTCTCTGTTTAGCAAAGTCCAGAAATTTTGTAAAGGGATCTGTCAGTATGACTATGCCCCTGCATCTCTGGACAAAATGTATCTGCTGGATCAGAACTACCGTTTGTAAGGCTGCTGGCAGCCGTTTAGCCAGAAGTTAATATAAAAGCCCCATAACCGTTTTAGTTAAAAAAAAAAAAACAATGTTCTTCACTTCTTAAACCCTACACATCTTTCCTTGATTTACCAACACAACACTACTCATCTCACATATGCTTCCTTGGTGTATTATCCATAATTGAAATCTAATAAATGGACAGGCAAGATGCATTGCCTTCATGATCATCAATGCAATATAGAATTTAGTATTTAATAGTTCCATTCTTTAATGTTTGCATTAGTGAGGCACGACTCGCGTTGGACTAGCGAGTACTCGCGAGTCGCGTTGAGTCAGTCACTCAACCGAGTACTCATAGGAGACTCGGCCAAGACTCGACCACCTTGCGGAACTCGTCGGAATTGTCGGAACTCGCGCGGACTCGGGCCCATGACGAAAAAAAAGGCCACAATTTTCAGCCCGGAAGTGTAGAAATCGAGGTTTTAGTCAGCACGGTTTTTGGAGGGAAAAGCCACGTCGAAGAGGCTATAAACAACGCACATAGGTCCTAGCATTTCATTCATATAGCAGACTTGCTATAAACAGTGATACGAGTGCCATTTCCTTTCGTTTTCCAAGTCTGTGACAAAGTGCCAATTCTTTTCGTTTTCTAAGTGATACAGGTGCCTTCATTCATTGGTGGAGTGTGGAGTCTCCTTCGTTGGTTGAGTGTAGATGGTTGAATCATTGACCTCATGTGGAGACACCGTTGAAGGAGGGTAGAGTGTCATCGTTGGTTTCCATCAAGCATTGGCGAGGTTCCAATTCGTTTTTTGTTTATTTATTTAATTTTGGTTTTCATGTTTTCATTTTTTTATTTTAGTTTAGTTTTATATATCATTTAATATTTATTTAGTTGTTGTGTGGTTGAGTATCTTAGCCACATAGGCCTATGGGATGAGATACTCAACCACACAGGCACAACAAAAGCAACTTGAAATAAGTATGTTTTTGTTGTACCTGTGTGGTTGAGATACTCAGCCACATGGCATACAAACAATGCAAACTTGCATTGTTTGTATGCCATGTGNTTGTTTGTATGCCTTGCGACTGACTATCTCAGCCATACAAGCCTGTGGGCTAAGATACTCAGCCACTTAGGCACAACAAAAACAACTTGAAATGAGTATGCTTTTGTTGTGCCTGTGTGGTTGAGATACTCAGCCACATGGCATACAAACAATACAAACAACACATTGTATTGTATTGTTTGTGTGCCCTGTGGCTGAGTATCTCAACCACATAGGCCTGTGGGTTGAGATACTCAAGCACACAGGCACAACAAAAACAAGTTAATAATAATATAAACATTAAATTTATAAAATGCAATGTTTTTATTGTTTACAAACAGTCAGATAGTCTAGAGAATTTTTTATTGTTTACATTTTGTATTGTTTACAAACAGTCATCGATTTTTTTCTTGATTTGAATTTTTGTTGTTGTTATCTAATGGTTATTTTGTTTAGTTATTTAATGGTGGTTGAGTGTGGCCTTGTGTGGGCTGAGATACTCGGCCAAAACCTACAGGGCCACACTCGACCACCATTAAATAACTAAAAAAAATAAAATTAAAATTTAGAAATGAGTGTCTACATTATGACGATGATCATTGAAATTTGACATTGATTATCAGTTTTAAAAAAATAAAAATAAAAATTTAGAAATAATTATGTGGTCTTTGATAATAGTTGTTTATTAATGTAGAACATTTAATGCTTTTGCAATTCAGATTCCATGGCATCTAAAGCCAATGCATCTAAAGCAATATTGTGTGCGAGTAAATCTCGATGATGACCATATGGTCATTTGCAATTTCTGCTCAACCCATATGTATGGGGGCATAGGTAGGTTGAATTACCACCTTGCAAGAGTTGTTTGCAAAGATGTGGTGGTTTGTGACAAATGCCTTGATGAAGTCACTGTTGAAATAGCATCCGCTTTGCATGCCATTAGAGAACACAGTGAAAAGAGGGAAATATACAAGTTTGAAACTTCCATGATAGGTAGAGAGTCAATGGGACAACTGAATCCAATTATAAGAGGGTCCACATCAATTGTTGCAAAAAGAGAAGTATATCTTATTCTTTCTTTCTTCCTCGTACAACTCCATGATCTCAACCTTCGTTGGAGAGGAGATTTTGGTACCATAACAACCTTTCATTTAACTATGCAAAGTCATATTTTTATTAGCCCATGGTTGATGCCATTGCAGCTGCTAGCCCTAGATACAAAGCCCTATCTTATAATGTACTTAGGGGGAAAGAGCTTGATGAGGAGCTCGAGTGTGTTAAGGAGCAATTGGAGACAATTAAAAAGTCATGAAAGTTTACAGGTTGCACAATTTTGTTTGATGGGTGGACAAATCAAAGGGGCAGAACAATCATTAATTTTGTTATAGCTTGCACTAAAGGAACCATGTTCCTAAAATCCATTGATGCATCTTCGCATGTAAATGATGCACACCTGATTTGTTCATTGTTAGCTAATGTTGTGGAAGAAGTTGGGGTGGCAAATGTTGACTAGGTAGTCACGGACAACGCTGCAAATTATGTGGCAGCCGGAAGGTTGCTTTATGCAAAATAACCCTCCATCTTTTGGACTCCATGTGCTGCCCATTGCATAGACTTGATGCTAGAGGACAATGGGAAGATGGAATGGGTGCAAGCTGTTGTGCAGGAGTGCAAACAAATAACCAAGTATATCTATAACCATGCTTGGGTCTTGAACTTTATGAGGGAATACACACAGGGTGAACTCAGTCGCCTTGCTATCACATGGTTTGCCACGACCTTTCTTTTCCTCCAAAGTCTTTTGAATGAGTGCCAAGCTTTGAGATGGATGTTTTGTAGCTAGGAATGGATATATTGGAAAGATAGCACAAAGCCAGATGCAATTGCTGTGAAGTTGTCTCTCTTAGGAGATGGTTTGTGGGAGAAAGTCACTGAAATTGTCAGCTTCACTGAGTCACTTGTAAAAGTCTTGAGGATCATGGATGGAGAGAAACCTGGAATTAGATACATCTATGAGGGCATGGATAGGGGCAAAGTGGCAATCAAGACTTTCGATAAGGGCGATTCATCAAAATATCTCCCTATATGGCAGATTATTGATTCCAGGTGGGACATGCAACTACATTCACCATTGCATGTAGCGGGAGCATACTCTGTTCGAGCTTATTCTATAATCCCTACTCAAACATTCAAAGAGATGATGAGATGATGAGAGGTGTCATGATATGCATTGAGAAGATGTTTCCGGATCCAGTAATTCAAGACAATCAACTTGCAACGTGATATGTACAAAGAAGCATCTGACATGTTTGGATTCAACTCAACCCAACTACTCAAAGACAAGAAAATACATGTAAGATTCAATTTGTAAAAACTAAATTGTTATAAGTTAGAACTTAGCTTATAAATTTGCTAGTTATCTTTTTCAATTTTGGCATTGCAAAAATTTTAATTTTTTATGTTTTTAATATTTGCAGCCCATTAGTGGATCGATTGTGGCTCTGAGGCACCACAATTCAAGAATTTGCCATCAAAGTTCTAAGTCAACCCTGCAACGCTTCAGGTTGTGAGTGCAGTTGGTTGGTATTTGTGCACATCCACAACAAAAAGCGAAACAGGTTGGAGCATGAGAGGTTGGAGAAGTTGATTTTCATCTACTACAACCTTCGAATGCTCACAAAACAAATGCAGTCCAAGGACTTAGATCCAATCAACCTTCAAATGCTCACAAAACAAATGCAGTCGAAGGACTTAGATCCAATTTTATTGGTTGATATTGATTTAGAGTCTGAGTGGGTTGTGGAGGAGGAGTTCCTTGACGATTTGAGTTGGCCTGATGAAGAGACTCAAGATCCCTCTAGTCTGCCATATTCTCAAATGGAAACTCCAAATACTCTTGCTTCATAGTTGCTTCAGTCTGTTGATGTTGGCACTAGCTCCTTGAGGGCATATTTTAGGCGTACTCGTAATTAGGCATGAGGCTCGAGTACATGGAGACATTGTTTATTTTGGTTTTCTATTTCTGCAATTTCTGATTTTTAAATCACTATGGTATATCGTTTATGGTATATGATATATGGTTTATGGTTATGTTTTATGGTTTATGAACACTATGGCTTATGATTCATGAATCTATGATCACTATTTAAATCTTTGCATATCTTTTCCTTTAAGACTTAACGCTTAGAGCGTTAAAAACGATGATAGCGAATCTATGGGAGCATTAGATTAGAAGGTAAAGAGTTTTTAAATCGTTTGGTTTGTATCTAAATGTCGCATGATAAAGAGTATTCGTTTCAACCAACATCGCGAGGAAAGCCAAGGACATGTCCAAGAGTGGACTGTCAATTTGCAGCAAGGTTATTTGTCCAGGAGTCTAAATCAGATACATACTCTTTTTTTTGTTTAAGAAGAAAGCCATCCTTTTTAATAACGCCTTATTTACTGGTGTCTGCACCATTTAGCAATAACCATAAGCTTCCAATCGGGGCTGTCAATAAAGTCATAGCCTGTTCAAACTAGAAAAGATTTCGGTCTTGATTTAGTTGGCAGACAATAGCTCTTCGTTAGCGGTCACCTAACTCTTTGGTATTGAATGGGAAATGGTAGTCGTTTAGGTCAGTAGATTGCTGATTTCAAACCCACTAAATTTAAAGTACATAAAACTGCTTCTCGACGTTCTTGGCTATGTCCTAGTTTTTAGGAATCTCTATCCTTGTCCCAACTAACCTGCCAGTGTGTCAACTAGTTGAAACCTTGTCTCTTTAACTACCTTCAATCACGATCCAATCCAAAAATTTCTTGGTGGCGCCTTTAGAATGACAAGTTAAGTAGGCGACCCCAGTTGTAAAGTGCTGGCTTGACTTTTATGATAGATTTACCAATTTTTAAATGTAAATGTTGAAGATACGATTATATAGATATTGCAATACTTACAAGGACTGAAGATTAATGGTAAGTCATACAAAGTAAAGGTTCTATCGTCATAAGGTAGAGTGAATACCATTGGTTAATTGAAGTGAATGTTATGCCATTTCTTTTATAAAGTAAAAGATAAGAAGTGAATGTTATTGCTTAATTAAAGCTAATGTTATGTTATTGGTTTTAGAAGAATATATTAGGTATAGTGGATGTTATTTATAAAGTATATGTCATCACTTTATCTCGTGGATATTAATGGTAAATATTGTTGTGGCTTTATAAAGTGAATATTATCTGGCTTATGGAGTGAGATGTTAAGAAAATGATATTTGTTTTATTAAAGGAATGTTTATACATAAAAAGAAAAGTTATAAAATTGAGAAGTTGTATGATGTGGGTTTGATTATTAAATGTTCCAGTTTTGGCATATGACTCGCTGACTCGAGACAGATTCTACAAGACTCAGCAAATAGGAAAATAAATAAAATAGGGTACAATTTGGGCACAAAATAGAGGTTAAATGCATTTCTAATCCATACAAGCTATAAACTACAATCTAGGCAATAATTTATAACATTATCTCATAAACACAATGAATCTGCTGCTCAACCATCTCTGCTCATCAACCTCTGCTCATCAATCATGTCAAGTCTTCTCATCAACACTGTTGGTCAATCTCTGCTCATTAATACTGTTGGTCATGCCACTTGTCATCAAAGTCTGCTCATCATGAATCTGCCATAGTCATCATCATGTAGTGTCATCATCATCATCATAGTTTGCATCTTTTATGCATTATCAAAACATCATCAAGGTGCACAAGGTATCATCAATTGTGTATCATCATCCTATATTAGTGTCAACAATATACATGGAATATGCATGCACCATCCTCATCATACAGTACATCATCAAGGAGAATGCATCATATCATCATCAACATAGTATATAGTATTTTTACTCATCATTGTTTCATAGCCACTGTATACATCACTGTAAAGATGCCACATCATTATCTTCATCAAGATTTGTCAAACATCAAGGTCTTTGTCTGTGCATGTCAAAGCTCATTGTATGTCTGCTGTAGATGGACTTTGTCTATGCATTTACATCATCCTTCATCACTGAGATATCAAAGCCAAGTCATATTGTCCTTTAAACAAAGAATGTATTCATCATTAGATATTATACATGTACCATAGCATACACACAATCTTCCCTCAAACCCTATATTGCTGAGAATTAGGGCTTGCTACTGTGACCACATCTACAGTCACATCACTCAATTGATCTTCTTGTCTTCATAGAAAACTGTGCAATACTCAATTTCTACCTGGAAGTACTATACTGTAAAAAATGTGGATACCCCAACTACTGCTGAAAAATAATCGAGAGAGATCTGTGTTTTGCAACCAATCTTTGCATAGATGAATACATAAAGTATGTGCCTCCAACCTCGGACTGTATGAAAGTTTGTTACCCAACAAACTCGGATCTCAGTTGCTGCAAACTCGAACTGTTCACCAACAATTCGGGACTGTGTAACTGTGGTAAACTCATCGATTTCATGACTGTGTATACATCATCAATTTCGGGTTTGGTGTATTGTGGTAGATGTTGCTTTTGTCAAATTTCGGATGTCTAAAACCTCAACCTTTTACCCCAAGCCACCATATGCAAGGTCATATGCCCACCTCCAAGGACTCCATGACCTCATCAAGGGTATCAAGGTCATTGTCAAGTGCAAGCGTGTCCAAGTGTCCAAGCGCCATCACGCTACCATATAAGTGGGTGCCAAGCCTTTCTTATGCCTTAGGGCCATCTCCAAAAGTTCCAGGACTCCATCAATGTTAGATTTTCATAAGATTATAACAGTATATATTAATTCCATTTATCAATAGGATCTCTAGAAGATAGACAAAGCACAAAACAATAACACGAGTATTTTTATCCTGGGAAACCCAATTGGGAGAAAACCCAACAACCTTTGTGTAGAGATGATAATTCTGAGAACACTGTACAATGAATAAGAAAGAGAAACATGGAGAAATGCTTTCCATAGATAGAAACCGTAAAAATAGTCTTCTGCAGTGTATGCGAACTTCTCTCTCTCCAGAAAACTGCAAACTTCACTATGCTGCTGTGTGGAATAATGAGGAGGGGCGCCTCCTATTTATACAGATTTTCCACTAATAATTTAACTGGGGCCGACTTCTCTTGGGGGAGTAATATAATTTATATTTTATAATTTATTTTATCTTTTCTATTGCTTGTTTTTCTCCCCAAGGTCTACATTGTTTTTCTAGGGTTTGTTGATTACAATAAGTTCATCTCCCGTAGGAGGTATAATACAAAAACAATAAGAATAGCTTCTGAAGTTGCACAAAATCCAACACTCCCTCTCAACAAGGAAGGTATTCTTCGGTCTTCATTAGCATCACGATCATCTGGGTTTCATCTGTGTATCTATACTGTCTCTATCATCTCTAAATGTACTGAAGGTTGTCTTTATGAATTTGTTCTATCTATCTGGATGTCTGAGAGAAAATCTCTTGCTACTTATCTGTCTCTACTGCTGATGGAATACTTCCATGACTGGTTAGAGATCCTGGGTGAGCAAGTGTGTAAGACCATCTACTACCTGTTCGTCTCATCTACCGATGGGGTACTCCCATACTTGGCTGAGAACTTGAACGAGTAAATGTGCACGACCATCTACTTCTTGTTCGTCTCATCTGTCGATGGGTTACTCCCATACCTAGATGAGAACCTGAACGAGTAAATGTGCACGCCTATCTACTGCCTGTTCGTCTTATTTGTCGATGGGTTACTCCCATACTTGGCTGAGAACCTGAACGAGTGGAGGTGTCTCTGCAATCACATGGCCATCTGCTACCTGTCCGACTCATTTGCTGATGGGATTTATCCCATACCTGGCTGAGCACTTAGACGAGTAGAGGCACCTGTGTGAACCCAACCATCTACTACTGTTCGTCTCATTTGCTGATGGGATTTCTTTCATACATGGCTGAGAACCTGGGCGAGCAGAGGTACTTGGGAAAAAGTATGGTAAGAGTCTATCAGTGATTTCTCCCTCTCAAGGAGGGATACGTTCTCTTCTACTCCAAGTCTTCTGCGAAAGTATTCAAGCTTCATCCTGGGAAGAGACTTGGTGTGAACATCTGCAGTATGGTCGTCTGTCGGAATATACTGGAGCTCGATCGCACCTTTCTGCATCATATCATGTATGAAGTGATACCGAATTTGTATGTGCTTCGAGTTGTTGTGAAATACATGATTCACTGACATCTGCATACAACTCTGGTTATCACGGTGAATCACGATTGGCTCTGGAAACTGGCCAAACAATTCTGCAAGAAGTTTACGAAGCCAAACTGCTTCTCGGGCTGCTGAACTAGTAGCCATATACTCAACCTCTGCAGTACTGAGAGCTACTGAGTTCTGCTTCTTATTGTACTAGGAAATTACTCCAGAACTCAAACTGAAAACAACATCTTGAAGTGCTCTTCCTATATGTAGTGCATCCAGACCAATCTGAGTCTGTAAACTCTTGCAATATCAAGTCACAATCTGAATTCTATCATATAGATCATATCCCACAGTGCCATGTAAATATCTGAGCACATGTTTTGCAACAGTCTAGTGAATTTGCCTCAGTTCGCACGTGAATTGACTGAGGGCATTCACAACAAAACAAATATCTGGTATGGTGTTTGTTAGATGCATTAAGGACCCAATCAACTGGTGATACATGGTGGGATCGATCAAATTTGAATCTAAAGTGTAATCTCTCAGCTTCTTCAAATTGCATCTATCAGAGTATCTATGGACTTACAGTCCAACATTTCGAATTTCTTCAGCATATCCATGGTGTATTTTCCTTGACCTAGGAAGGTTTTCTTCTGCCTTTATCATACTTCTAATCCCAAGAAGTAATGCATCAACAATATCATTGAGAAAGGCTGTCTTGACATCCATCTGATACAACTTCCATCCCATTGCTGAAGTAATAGCAATGATCGATCTGATGGAAGTATATCAAGCCATAGGAGCAAATGTCTCATCATAATCGACTCCCTCTTTCTGAGAGAGCCCTCTGGCAACAGATATGGCCTTGTATTTTTCGATGTTCCTATTTGCTCTATGCAGAGCTTCATGCTTTTTTGCATTCTGCAAAATCTGTGGTGCCCATTTGGGTCTTTTTCAACTTACTGCCATATTTGTGGGAGCATCATCTGGCTCAACTGGATCAATGGGACTGATCGGTTTATTCATTTCTTCAGACTCCCTCTTAATGTTTGGAGGGGAGATGATCAAATCTCTTCATTGTCATCGATCTCCATATCTGATACTCTTCCTTTTCGGATAGCCAATTCTTCTTCAAAGCTTGCCTCTTCCTCGACTTCGATTTGAATCGATCCTGGGATGTATATTCTGTAATCCTTTGAAGACTTGTGATATCCCACGAATGTTTCCTTCTTGCCTAAAGGTTCTAACTTAGGCATGTAAATGTAGACTAGAAAGTAATTATCCATCTTGGTGACCACCAGGTTCATCAAGGATCCTTCAATTGTCTTGTTCAAGTCACAACAACAGTGTCGTCAGGTTTTTATCATATGTAATAGACTAGAATCCTTGTCTTTGAGGGATAACTCCTGTGTCTCTCAGAATTCGGTTGAGTAAATCTTGTTGAAGCAGCAGATACACCAAAATTCGAATAAGCTTTCTGCTTCTGATCACCAAATCTCTGCATGAGATTATTCTGGGATTGAGGGTCATAATACATGCTTCTAGAGGCTTTTTGCTTCCGTTCCATCCGTATATCAATGGGATCACTTATCCTTGTAGATCATGGCATTCCCTACAAGTCAAATCTCGTCAGATGGTTAGCAATATTTCATAATCAATGTATTAACACAATAATGTAGGCAACCTTTTAGTCAATGCTTCAACACAACACACGTAAGGCCATTATTTGAATGTTATGGTCTCCATTATAGCATACCATTAAGAGTGTGTACTCCAATATGTTATAAAGGAGTCCTCATCCTAGATGGGTTGTGCAGCATGATAGACTTGTGATATCCCACGAATGTTTTTTTCTTGCCTAAAGGTTCTAACTTAGGCATGTAAATGTAGACTAGAAAGTAATTATCCATCTTGGTGACCACCAGGTTCATCAAGGATCCTTCAATTGTCTTGTTCAAGTCACAACAACAGTGTCGTCAGGTTTTTATCATATGTAATAGACTAGAATCCTTGTCTTTGAGGGATAACTCCTGTGTCTCTCAGAATTCGGTTGAGTAAATCTTGTTGAAGCAGCAGATACACCAAAATTCGAATAAGCTTTCTGCTTCTGATCACCAAATCTTTGCATGAGATTATTCTGGGATTGAGGGTCATAATACATGCTTCTAGAGGCTTTTTGCTTCCGTTCCATCTGTATATCAATGGGATCACTTATCCTTGTAGATCATGGCATTCCCTACAAGTCAAATCTCGTCAGATGGTTAGCAATATTTCATAATCAATGTATTAACACAATAATGTAGGCAACCTTTTAGTCAATGCTTCGACACAACACACGTAAGGCCATTATTTGAATGTTATGGTCTCCATTATAGCATACCATTAAGAGTGTGTACTCCAATATGTTATAAAGGAGTCCTCATCCTAGATGGGTTGTGCAGCATGATAGGCTATTTAACTACCTAAATTTAGAAATGTAGATCTGTGTAAAACATATTAAAAAACAATCAGATCTAATCTACTAGAGCATGCAAAATCAAATACTTATATTTTGTAGTTTTGTGGATGGGCTCCAACTGTCAAAGTCCACTGATCTTCATATGCTTGATTGACGATCGTCACAATCTGGATCTTCATATTATTTCTTAGAAGAAGAATTCGAACGATCATCCTTCCTTGGCCCCTTGTGAGGAGGGTCTTCTTCTACATCAGCAGATATGCTTCCTTTTGATTGAACTTCGACAACTACTGGCATAATGACTATATTTCTTGCACCTGTATCACTGTATATGAGATAAGTCCTTCTCTTGTTTCTTCTGATTTGGGGGAGGACTTGATATTTTATCTTGATGCTTGTGATTGAAGGACTTCCTTCCCCTTCCCTTGCCTTTCTTGGCATGAGATATGAAAGCTTGATTCTCCTTAGGTTGAGCGCCATGAAGTCTTTTGTGTGTTGTAATTCTTGTTTCTTCCTGAGTGCATTCTTGCTATAGCTTATAAAATTTGGGAAACTTAGTCGGACCACTTATAGTTTGGATAAAAGATTCCCAAGATGGTGGGAGACCATTTAAGGAGGTCATAACGAAATCCTTTTCTTTAAGTTTGTCTCCATTGGACTTTAGCTTGTCCTGGAGTTCGGTGATCCTCATGAAATATGAGGCAACATTCTCGGACTTTGTCATCTTCATATTCAACAGTTTATTCCTCAATGTGAGAGTTACATTGATATTACTGTGTTCAAATAACTTCTTTAAGGTTTTGAACATCTTCCTTGCTGTCGTCTTTTGCGAGATCCGAGGAACCAAGTGATCTCTAACTGAGTCCACCAAAATCCTTCTTGCTTTGGCATGATTCTTCCTCCAGCGAGGTTTGTCTTCTTCGGCTTCTAAATCTGGGACCTTTTCATTTACACATTGTAATAGGTCATTTTCTTCTAGTAGGAGAAGAACCCTAGACTTCCAGGGGATGAAGTTGGAAGCTCCTTCCAGACGATCTTCAA
Source organism: Pseudotsuga menziesii (assembly GCA_001517045.1). NCBI lineage: Eukaryota > Viridiplantae > Streptophyta > Pinopsida > Pinales > Pinaceae > Pseudotsuga > Pseudotsuga menziesii. Next base: position 267,924 of record LPNX010652348.1, read on the forward strand.
CCTTCATGCTGATCATCTTGACTGTAGATTTGGATATGAAACCCTAAGTAGAGACGAGGTCAAAAATGAAGTTTGGAGTTTTGGAAAACTAACTCAACAGATAGATGCGACTTGGAGAGGCGAGTTGAGAAGATGTAGAGTCGAGCCAAAATTGTGGAGGGAGTAGGTCAAAAACTAAAACCCTAATTTTTGTTGCAGCTGTAGAATTAGGTCAAAAATTGAAAATTCTCAAAATTGAATTTTGTCTTCACCAAAAGATGCGCCCTCCTTAGAGCGAAATTCCCAAGGCTCTTTTTTTGCCAATAGGTTGAGTGAAGACCTTGAAAGATGAAACCCTAGTTTCGACAGAGTTTCAGCAATGGCTTCTTCCAGAACTGCTATGATACCATGCTAGATTTTTTCATAAGTTTATGACAGTATACATTAATTGCATTTATCAATAGGATCTCTAGAAGATAGACATAGCACAAAACAATAACACGAGTATTTTTATCCTGGGAAACCCAATTGGGAGAAAATCTAGCAACCTTTGTCTAGAGATGATAATTCTAAGAACATTGCACAATGAATAAGAAAGAGATAACATGGAAATGCTTTCCAAAGATAGAAACCCTGAAAATAGTCTTATTCTACAGTATATGCGAACTTCTTTTTCCCAGAAAAGTGTGAACTTCATTGTGTTGCTGTGTGGAATAATGAGGAGGGATGCCTCCTATTTATACAGATTTTCCATTAATAATTTAACTCGGGCCGACTTTTTCTTGGGGGAGCGATATAATTTATATTTTAATTTATTTTATCTTTTCTATTGCTTGTTTTTCTCCCCAAGGTCTACATTGTTCTTCTAGGGGTTGTTGATTACAATAAGTTCATCTCTCGTAAGAGGTTACAATACAACACCAATAAGAATAGCTTTTGAAGTTGCACAAAATCCAACAATCAAGTCATCAATAACCATGCAAACCACAAATGACCACAGAATGGGTCATTTTGGCCCATTTGGTGTTCCAAAGGCTTCTTTGACATGCCAAGGGGCTTCATGGGCTTCTTCAGCCACCTCAACCACACAAGAGGACCTCCAAGGGTCAAGATCCATCATGGTACCTCTTGTGGGGTTGCCAAGCCTTTTCCTGGGGTACCATGACACCATCAGAGGATGAATGACCACAAAATGGGTCTTTAATGCTTCTCCGACCCATCTAGGCCTTCTCCATCATCTACAAGGGATTCAACACTATCTCCAAGGTCTTCAACATCGTCAATAAGTCTTTAGCATCGTCAGGAAGGTGATGGCTCCAAGATCCAACGTTGTGGGTACAAGGACCTTGTCAACTGGGTACAAGGTGCTTCAAGGCATAACCCATCTTTGTATGGGCTCCAAGGTACTGGGTGTGAGGATACTGGGATCATCCATACCTGTGCACTGCAAGAGGGACTTGGTGGCATCAATAACTACCTGTGGGGCCATTGCAAGTCCCATGTTGGCATCAATGACAATTTTATCAACAAGACTTATCGTTTTGACTTTGAAATTTCGATATATCATGATGTCTACGATATATCACCAATGTCTTTCATCTGATTTTTGTTAATATTGTTATTTTCCATAATGAAGCATGTACAATTGAGTGTAGTTTAAAAGCATAATGTTAATTTATGCATTGAAACATGGTTAGTATCGCTATTTTCCATATTGAAGCATGCACGATTGAATGTACTTCAAAAGTATAAGGTTAACTTATGCATTGAAACATGGTTGTACAAAATTGAAAGTATGGAGCATATATTGCATTATAAATCAATATACATGCACATCAAGCTGTGACATCAAGGAGTCAAAAAGAAGTTGCACAAGCCCTCCCTTCCTACATAATCAAGGAGATCTAGCATATCCTTTTCATCTCCAAAATAAAGAGTATTTGTATTTCCTTAAAATGGCATTCATAGCTGAAATGTGGATAGAGTGATATGATGTAATTGAAACTACTTCTCTCAATTTTAACAGTGTATTCTTCTAATGAAAAGTTTTTGTTTGTTTGTTGCAATGCCCTTTGACTTGTTGGGCCAACCTTTGGTTTGAGAAACCACAACCCAGGGGCATCTAAGCCGTCAAAATCACCCAGGGATTGCACCCGCCCTGGGCTGCACCAACCCCTAGCATGGTTGGATTTAGATGTCGCCTCCTAGGAGCAACAGATTTTGATTTTGGGCCACCTTGCAGAACGAAACCCATCTTGATTGTTTGCTCTACTGAAACTTGACAAAAAAGGTAGGCAAGCTTGGCCCTGGTTAAGCTTTCCTCGTGGTGAGCCACGCCCTTGCTCGGGTTTGAGCACAAGACTTGTCCCTCATTACGAGTATGACTTTACCACTCCGCCGACCTTAAAAGGTAGGCGGGCTTGGCCTTGGTTAAGCTTTCCTCACGGCGAGCCACGCCCTTGGCCGGGTTTGAGCACAAGACTTGTTCGTAAGTACAAGTACGATTTTACCACTCCGCTGCCTCTGCCAACCTTTTCTTCTATTGAAAAGTTGCTCGACAATGGTGTTTCTATTAGAGAGAGAGACCTGCTAGGATGTTAGAATAAATCTTCCAATAACACTAATTCATTCCTTACTTCCTTGTCTACCATTAAAGCATTCTTATTGGTCGAATGAGATTGTAGACATTGCATGGTGTTGCTACAAAACACTGACAACAAAGGAGTAGGTTTTGTGGTTGGTGTTTATACTTGTAATGGTTAGCGAAATGGTGTCTTAGACTTTAATGTTATTTTTTTTGTACATGGTAAGCAGATCTGTACAACCCTAAGCAAAGAACTAAAATTGAGTTTACTTCTTTAAGCATAGGGGGTTTTTGCAGTTCAACATATGATATATCATTTTTGGGATTATCTACGCTGTGTAAGCCATTAATCTATGATCCATATTCCATGAGTATAGTCGCTACTGACCAATTTCTCATGGTTTTTTATTAGTCCACTTAGCACTCATTGCATCAGGGGATGCTCATAAGGTGAAGAAGTGCGATTGGTACTAGCGAAATGAATTACATAGCATTAATCATCAATACTGGGGCTTGCATCTGGTAATCAGGACTTATTGGGACGTCACCTATCCCAGAACTCCTCTGTCTTAAGCACGCTTAACTGTAGAGTTTTCCCCACAACCAAGCCCACTTAGCTTGCTACCCCATTTGCAAAACCTTAGCAAGTATTGTGCATTATGGACCATTCAATTAGAGCTTCCTTGACTCTTATTTATTTAAGCATAGGAGTTTTTGCATTCCAACATTTGATATATCATTTTTGGGATTATCTGTGTAGTGTAACTCATTAATTTATGACCCATATCCCATGAGTATAGTCGCAACTGACCATATGATATATATTTCAGCCTAACCTGCCATTTCCAACAAATTTGGGTGAAGCTTCTAGCTGTACCAGATACTCATATCCATGTATCCATTGTACCTGCTTTCTTGAAACTTGTGCAACAGAGCTGTTTAACAATTACTACTTTTTGGACCTATTGGGAGTTTTAATATCTATGCAGACAAGTTTATTTGAACTTGTTTAACGGTTGCTACATTTATTGAGTTGTATTGTATAGTACCCTGCACTAGAATCTCTGTTTAATTTTTTTTTAATAATTTAACATTCAAATTATTAAATATTCTTTACCTCCCCTTTGAAATTTTGTGTACCTTCCAGTCCGTCCATCCCGCCCCCAAAACTTTATATATATGTTGAGTAAATTTTTAGTAAGCTTCCCCTGGCATTTCATTCAATTTAACAATTTGCTCTTGGGCAAAGTCTGTGCAGCTATGATTATTCTTTGTTTTTCTTCCAATTTTGGTTTGAAGTTATTGTACTCTGGATAAATAGTTTACCTGTTCATACAATGGTTTTCTATTTCCAGTGACATAGATGATTTTAAGGAATGCGAGATTTTTTTTTGTCTATGCTCGCTAAGTTGTTTGCTGTCAAGATTTTACTCCTCACATGTCCTGTGTGAGCTTAACAGTTGTCACTTGAAATGTTGTTTTTGTGATCCCCATTAGAACCTTGACCAAGGGCTTCTTGGATGCTACTCTAAAGTTGTAAAGGAGGTATAGTTTTGGACGAGCAACAGGAGCAGTCTTAGAGGAGTACAATCTTTGTACTTTTTAGGCTGTCTCCTTTTCCATCAGACAACTATTCCGAGAATCTTCGGAAGAATTTATTTTCATGATTAATCTAAGGCAATTAAATGCCTGTTTTTACAATTGAATGCAATTAAAAGTTTACATGATTAATAATTATATTATGGTGAACGAATTGAGTTCTTTACTGAGTTTAAATGCCCTTGGAAGAATCTGGATATTAATATAAATCTGATAAACCAAACCTTCGGAATTAAAATTTACTTATATTCCTGCAGATGGGTATACCTTCTGATCGACAACAGTACATACACCGACTTGGCAGAACTGGACGCAAAGGTAAGGAGGGACAGGGTATTTTGTTACTGGCACCATGGGAGGAATACTTCTTAAAAAGCGTGAAAGATTTACCCATCGCAAATGATCCAGTACCTCATCTAGATTCAGAAACAAATTTGAAGGTAAGCACTCGAATAGATCCTTATTGACGACAATTTTATGATTCTACATAAGTTGAAACAGCTTTAACTTTGATTGGATTCGATATGATGCATATTTACTGGCTTAGAATTACCGAGGGTCACTATGACTGAGTTATACTGAAACTGTTTTTTTTTGTAAAGCTGAAGTAGATCTATATTATTCATAAAATAAAAAAAGTACAAAGTTACAGTCCTCCTTTCACTGTATCTTAAGGTGGTCTCCCAGGCGCTCAAAAATACTATCATGACTGTCTAGATAAACAAATAAGGTCCTCCCAACAAAGGGAAAACAGGTCAAATGACAGTAAGGGACCATCAAATTCCGACTAGCTATCAATGTTATGTAAGGCATACTATGCAAAAGACTATCTAAAACATAAAACTGGAAATACTGAAAAGCACAAGGAGTATTCAAAGCATCAGAGCAACGCCTAGCTAGGATGTGCACAATGAGAAGAGTTTTGTGTTCATCAAGAATCGGGAAGCCCTCTATTTCCATATCCGGGGATCCTTCCTTAGGCAGCTTGACCGGGAGAGGTGCCCATTTCTAGGGCAAGACCAAGTTGTCCGAATCCAAGCTCCGAATCCTCTTAGCAGAGGAGAGGCCGGGTTCATAGGGAGCTTGAGTTTCCAACTGTTCCCCAGAAGTAAGGTCTGGAAGTTGCTTCCTTGCTCAGCCTGAACGTGGTCTTCAATAGACACGCTTTGAGAGGCTTCCCCAGCAAGTTCTCCTCAGAAATCCCCTACACCGACACTCCAACAGCTTCAAAACACTTGTCAAGTGCCCCCACTCAAGACTGTCATCAAGGCTGTTTAGACCATTCACCTTCTGCTCCATGCTAACCCTCATCTCTAAAACCGTCGCCTTGAAATTTCTCCATTTAGCTTGGATGTCTTCCATCAACAGTAATGATTTATCTTCTTGGATGAGCGAGTTGAGGCCAATTGCTGAGCCACAATGCTAGCTTCCCAATCATCAATAAGGCAGTGAACCGTCAATGAAATAGAGTCCACATAAATATCGCTTCCAGACTTGCCAGACGCCTTGCGTCCTGAAGCACTCCGCCCACTGCTCACCCTCTTGGGCTTACCACACTGGCACAGAGATATGATTTCTGATGCACCCTTCTCTGCCTTGCTAGACACAACCAGCGCCTGAGGATGAAACCAAAAGACCAAGAACTAGAGCTTCGGATACATCTGAACCCCTTTCTGTTCATAAGACCTGAAATCCACAAGCGAGAGCTGTCACAACATCCCACGGGAACAAATTAACCCTGTACTGATCGCCATCCCACCTCCCTCTCAGAAGGCCAAAGAATTAATTGTCATTAAAAGGTGCATTAAGTCCCAAGCCACCTTCATTAATTGATTCATCATCTCGCCTGTCCACACGTCTAAACACCGGCCTGCCTCTCACATTTTCGTCATGTGCCGGTTTGTGGTTTCCACACGCATCCGGGAAGGCTTATTCTGAAACAGTTGTTTTTAGTGTTTTAAAGAATTAAAAAACTAGAAACAACAAAGTACACATGCACTTACTCTTTAGACATCTTAGATTATTAAGTTTCTCTTTTTGTTGAATTTTATTCTGTAACTGTATTTGTTTTAGTTGTTTCGAGAAAATATGCTGTTGTTAAACCAACACCAGGAATATCAAGTTGCCATTAAGGTCCTCTAAATCATCATAGTAATTATGCAGACATTTTATTACGTTAAATAGGGAGAACAGATTATATGTCAAGGATTTTGCAGACATTTGAGTTTTAACATTTCTTGACTGGATTTTACAGGTGCAGCGAGCACTAACCCATATTGAGTTGAAAGACAAAGAAAGTGCATATCAAGCCTGGCTTGGATATTACAATTCCATAAAAAAGATTGGAGGAAATAAGAGTAGTCTTGTTGAACTTGCAAATGAATTTAGTCGTTCTATGGGATTGGACATACCGCCGGCAATTGCGAGTAAAACTCTGTCCAAAATGGGCCTTAAGAATGTTCCGGGATTACGGATAAAGTAGTGGGCGAGTTTGGATTGTGCATTTTTCTGCTATATTCATGATAGTGGGGTTCTGACAACAGTCTGCTTCATAGATATCGTTGGACATGGAACCTAGCCATGAAATTTGCCCCCACTTTAACGATTCAAGTTCTCTCGGTGCTTAAGCTATCACAAGTTTCCCTCAGCTTCCATTTGCACTTATCATAGGGGGTAATATGAAGAAATGTGTACATCCATAGAGGCTTTTGTAATACGCCAATGATTCCCATACAGAAGCAAAAGGGATTTGTTTGAATCAATCCTTACAATTTCAAGAATGTAATATTTGGAGAAAGATGTTGCAGCCGAACCAGGCCTTTGCAATTTGGTGCTCCAAAACTATAATTTGAATTTTGAAGGTCCAATTCTAGTGCAGAACCTCTGGTTGTTGCACCTTAGAACTCTGTAATAGGACATTGTTTAATGGACGTGTACATTTTCAGTCAGAAATCTGTTCTGTTTGACTATACATGGTTATTATTATCATCCAACTCAAATTGGTCTTTATTTCCTCACCTTCTTTCTTGTTTGGAGTGGTTAAGCGTTTGTTATTCCTTCTCTTCATGAAGCTACTTTTGTGCCAGTGGCTCTGAGAATTAAATGCTGTTTTTAATTCTGTTTCACATCAGGAAGTAAAAAACGTTATGCATAACACCCTCTTAATTTTTCTACATTGTGATAATCCTCAGTTATAACAACAGAAATTTCTATACCAACATATTAAACGATTTAATTTTTACACCCACTATTCGTTTCCGATTAATAAATAAATAAGAGTTGATTTCTTACAGAAGTGCATAGATCTTAACCTGACTAGGATGGATTAAACTTGTTTCTGTGTTGCTTCAACTCACCTCCCTTTGCGTAGATATATTTGCTACTCTTAAATGACAAGTTGATAGCACTACAGATGTAATATGATAGCACTACAGATGTATGGAAACTCACTATTTCTTTGAGTCTAACCTATTGCATCCGTGTACCTTTAGGGAGTTTCATTTAGTGCTACGACTATTTGAGAATACGATTGGAATACATATTTTGAACGGAGAAGCTCCATAAAACTCCTTTAGCTGGAACAAAATTTTAGAGCTAGCCACCTCCGCTAATATTTTTTTTCCGACCCACAAAAGCCCACCCTAGAACGTTAAAGGTAACGAATTTCATTTGCTGATCTTTTCTGTTCTTTCATAAATAATGAAAATAATTTTTATATACAACATTACAACTCCTGAGAATAGAAGAAGATAGAGCTGAGATTACTGGACAACATTCAGAAATAGAACAGAATTTATTTTTTTAGTTTGCTCAATTGCAAAGAGAAATAAAATAAGTACAACAGTTCAAAATTTATTTTTTTAGTTTGCTCAATCGCGAAGAGAAATAAAATAAGTAACAACAGTTCATTAAAATCTTGCTCGGTCAATGTATCTTCAGTATGGTCATTGCAGTTTTCCAGTGATCAAACATAGTTAAATAAATGACACCTTCAAATTCAAATCTTCCTGTCATTTTTCTATCGTTTGGCAATTTTTTTCTAGTATTTGGTTCCAGAGTTGCTTCCATATTTATTGTTGTCTGCAAGTTGGAGCAAATCTCTTCGAACATCTTATTTTTATTCTTTCCAATTGATGTTTAATTATGTTAGCTAGTCTTTCAAGTAGGTAGTTGAATGATTGCTTTTGAAGATCTTGTTGATTGATAATTCTGTCTGGTGGTTTTGCCCATTTTGTTTGGTCTTAACCATGCAAGAGCTTTGTATTTCAATCGCCCTCTTTTATTAAGTTATTAAGGTGGGTTTTCCCATTTTGTTTGCATTTGTTTGTGCATGTCTTAACCATGCAAGAGCTTTGTATTTCAATCACCCTCTTTTATTGAAGTTATTAAGGCCACTTGTTTCTAAAACAATTCCTCCACGTAAAAAAATCTTCAAATTCAAATCTTCCTGTCATTTTTCTATCGTTTGGCAATTTTTTTCTAGTATTTGGTTCCAGAGTTGCTTCCATATTTATTGTTGTTTGCAAGTTGGAGCAAATCTCTTCGAACATCTTATTCCTATTCTTTCCAATTGATGTTTAATTATGTTAGCTAGTCTTTCAGGTAGGTAGTTGAATGATTGCTTTTGAAGATCTTGTTGATTGATAATTCTGTCCGGTGGTTTTGCCCATTTTGTTTGTGCATGCCTTAACCATGCAAGAGCTTTGTATTTCAATCACCCTCTTTTATTTAAGTTTTTAAGGTGGTTTTTCTCATTTTGTTTGCATTTGTTTGTGCATGTCTTAACCATGCAAGAGCTTTGTATTTCAATCACCCTCTTTTATTGAAGTTATCAAGGCCACTTGTTTCTAAAACAATTCCTTCAAATTAAATAAAGGGCACCTTCAAATTCAAATCTTCCTGTCATTTTTCTATCGTTTGGCAATTTTTTTCTAGTATTTGGTTCCAGAGTTGCTTCCATATTTATTGTTGTCTGCAAGTTGGAGCAAAACTCTTAGAACATCTTATTCTTGTTCTTTCCAATTGATGTTTAATTATGTTAGCTAGTCTTTCAGGTAGGTAGTTGAATGATTGCTTTTGAAGATCTTGTTGATTGATAATTCTGTCCGATGGTTTTGCCCATTTTTTGTGCATGTCTTAACCATGCAAGAGCTTTGTATTTCAATCACCCTCTTTTATTGAAGTTATTAAGGTGGTTTTTCCCATTTTGTTTGCATTTGTTTGTGCATGTCTTAACCATGCAAGAGCTTTGTATTTCAATAACCCTCTTTTATTGAAGTTATTAAAGCCACTTGTTTCTAAAACAATTCCTCCACGTAAAAAAATCTTTGGTCTTGGCAAGCCGTATATATTATTACATTATATTTTTATTATTAGTATTGTTTTTATAGTAAGCTAAAATTGTAATTGTATTGTTTTGTCATTCATTCACATATATATACATATAAACAAGGAGACCGAGTTTTATATTCATCTAATTTTGTTTTGTGTATTTGATACATTGTAAAAGGAGGTTGTCTTCCTCAAAGAGATTTCTTATTCATTTCTTTATTTTATTCTCAATGTGTTGGGTTACTCTTCTTTTTATTTTTATGATATTTTGGGAAATTGGTGCATAACATTTGATATCTAACATTTTCACTGTAACTCTTTTTTCGGGGATGTCTCAAGTAGCAAAACTTTTGGGAGTCTTAGAAGGCATAACAAAGTACTTTCAATAAAAATTTAGTGTTTGGTTCATTATAAGTTCATATTTATAGCCTGTGGAGGGTTTTTTACTAGTTCAAAAACTAGTTTCAAACATGTATTTTGGGTAACACTGTTAAAACTAAATCTTGATAGATCCAAATTTAGTGCAAGTAGTTGCTTGAAAAGAAGATGCACCATAGTGTATGTGGTAAAAGTTTCGGAAGTAGACAAAAAATCAAACACATTAGTCTACATGTCCGTTATTTTGAAAAAGACAAAAATACCGAGTTTTGGAAAAAACTACAATGACTTTCTCTTGGCACATCAGAATTGGGTCAAACTTGTGGCATTGTAGAAAAGACATACCATGTTATGAAATTTCATTTTTAGAGGGGACAATTTCAAAGATAATTCGGTAGCAAGGTTGGCCAACAATACAACATACAAATGAAGGTTTTTATTGTATGCCAACTTGAAATTTGCATAACATTTTATTGAAGTATTTGTTTAGAGATTCAAAATGTGTGATAAAGAAGAAATATAGAAAAAATCTAATAAATATCAGTGAAATATAATGACAAGGTGGAGCAAAAATTATTATGCCCTCTAAATCTCAGAAAGTTGAACCATGACTAATGAAGAAAATGAATAAATGTATAACCAAATTGTCCAATTAGGAGGTCAAATTCAATGAATTGAATTGAGTGATAGGCTAGTGACACATCTTCAATAGGTAAACACAAAAAGTGATACATAAACTTAGTTGACACTGAATATGCAAAAGATGGAAACGATGGATCGAAAGGTAGGAACGCTAGATTAAAATATGGATAAGATGAAAGATGGTTTTGAAGATAAGAAAGGGGCAATTATGAGTTAAACAATTTTTAACCTCTAATTCACCTCCTCAAGAAGAAGACAAGGAGATTAAAATAAGTGTTCAAATCATACATGAAAATTTTGAAAAACAAATGGAGAACATGTTTGAGTTCTCAACACTTCATCATTCATCACTCCATAAGCCACATCATCATAGGTTCAACTAGAGACAAATGAACTACTTCATTTCCAAGATTGATAAGAGGAAGTTTGATGGTAATGATCCCTAACATGGTTATTCAAGATGGAGTAATTCTTTAATCTACATTAAGTGCCAACTTTACAAAATGTAACTATTGTATCCTTGTATTTAGAACCTGATCAATTTGTATTGTGTAAAAATGACTCTATTGTCTTTTGGTCTATATTTATAGATATATTGATGGTACATTATGGGGATATTAAGCAACACGTATAACTAATTGTTAAATCTCAAGCAAAAATGTCAAGTTAAAGGGCACATTAAGTAGTTTTAGAAGTTGGGTCTTAGAGTGAAGACCATTTGAGAGAATAACTTGATGATCTCTTCATGAACACTTTAAAGGAGAGCATTCAATATGAGGTATGTCTCTTTGAGCTTGAATAATTGGAGAACGCTTTTATCTTGGCAAGGAAACTGAAAGTAAAAATATGGCTATTAGAAAGGATGCTACTAACACATATAGAGAGAAATGTTTCTTTCTCCAACCTCACTTAGCCTACAAGGTTCACGTCTCAACAAGTGGAGGAAAGAAGAGCAAAGGGACCTTGTTTCAGTTGTGACAAGTACAATAAAGGGAAAAAGAGCAATGAAAATAAATTGTTCTATATAGATTGATCCAAAACCAAAATTGTCTCAAGAGCTAGAGCTAGAAGATGCTCTCCAACCAAATCTTGTTGTGCATTGGCTCCATTAACATTCAAACTCTTAGGATAGAAGAGATATATCAAAAAGAAAAAGGTAGTAGTGTTGATTGATTTTTCAAGTACCCATAACTTCATCAGTTGCAAATTAGCCAAACTTTTCAATTGCTTTATATATCCAACACCAAAATCTCAAGTAATGATTGTAGATGGAGGCACCATAAATTGTTCAAGGACATGCCATAGTATTAAGCATACTATGGGGGAGTATTTATTGGATAGTCCGTTGATTGCAATCCAAATGGGTGGTGTTGATGTTTTACAAGGGGTCTAATGGTTACAATCATTGAGAACAATGACTCGTAATTTTTAAGAACTTTTCATGAAATTCTCTTTAAAGGGAAAGGAAAATGAACTCAAAGGTATTCCAATGAAACCCTCTAAAGCGATAAGCTCTAACAACATGACAATTTCTAAAAAGAGACACCATGGTGTAATTTGACAATTGTGCTCACTAGATGTTTACACATCTATATCCTCTATTCCTTTGGATCTCCAATAAGTTATTAACAACCATTCCAAGATATTTACAAAGATTCCTAAAGGTCTTCCACCTATTTGACATAATGACCATGCTATTCACTTGCAACTAGAAAGTGTACCACCTAACATTAGACCCTATAGGTACTCTATGCACCAAAAAAGGCGATTGAGGATATGGTTCAAGAAATGTTAGATGTAGGCATCATTTAAACTAGCCAAAGTGTTTTTTTTCCGCACCAATGGTGATAGTTCGCAAAAATGAAGCTTCATGGCATATGTGTCCATATTATAGAGAGCTCAATAAGATGACCATTAAAAATAAGTTTCCTATTTGTTATTTATGAATTAGATGATTTATAGGAATAAATTATCTTTACCAAGTTGAATATTTGTTCGAGATATCATCAAATAAAAATGAGGAAAGAAGATATTCCGAAAATAGACTTTAGAACACATTATAATTATTATGAAATTTTGGTGATGCCATTTGGCGTTACCAATGCACCTTCCACATTTCAAAGTTTGATGAATTTTATTTTTAAACCCTTCCTAAAAAATATTGTGTTAATATTTTTAGATGATATACTAATCTATAACAAATCTTGGGAAGAGCATGTACACCATGTTAACATGGTCTTAAAATTGTTGAAGGATCACCAACTATATGCCAAGCGTTCTAAGTGTGCCTTTAAGGTTTAGGAAGTGAAATATTTGGGTCATATTGTATCTCATGAAAGTATCAAAGTGGACCCTAAAAACAATTAAGGCTATTATGGAATGGCCAATTCCTAAAACCTTGTAGAATCTAGAGGATTCTAAGGATTGACAGGCTACTATCACAAGTTCATCAATAATTATAGTAAAATAGTAGCACCTCTAACAAGGTTATCGAAAAATGAGACATTCTCTTGGACTCTAGAAACAACCAAAGCTTTTGAAAGAATTAAAGTGGCTACGTGTATAACTCCTGTACTAGTTATGTTTGACTTGATAATTTTTATTATTATTGTGGAATGTGATGCCTCAAGGCATGGAATTGGTGCAATTTTAATGCAAAAAAGAAGACCCCTTTCCTTTGAAAGTTGCCAACTTTAAGGAAGCTACTTAGTCAAACCAATTTATGAAAATGAAATGTTGTCCATATTACATGGAATTAAGAAATGATGCCCTTACCTAATACAAATACACTTAAAGGTAATACAAAAGCATGTTAGTCTTAAGTACTTCTTGGAACACGATTATCTTCAAAAGATAAACAAAATATTTACTAATATGATAGGTTTCGACTATGAAATTATCTATAAAAAAACAAAATGTGGTGGTGGATTCACTTTCAAGAAGATGACATAGAGGGCTTACTTTGTGCTATTTTCATTATGCAATTTGATTGCAGTTGAAGACGCAAGAACATAAAGAGAACAATATCAACAACTACAAGAGGACCGATGGTTCATTGGACAAATTTGTGGAAGAATGAATTACTATGGTACTAGGATTGCTTATATTTATGTAAAAATTCTCAACTAAAACAAAAGGTCCTTTTGGGTTTTTAAAAACTTACTATAGGATCAAGAATGATTTTTTCTGGGAAGGTCTTAAAAATAATGTCCAAAAGTTTGTGGAATTATCATTGGTTTAGCAACAAAATAATGAAGATAAAATTAAGACACTAGGTCTTCGAGAACCATTAACCGTAAGTTAGAGTTGGGAAGAGTTTCCAATGGACTTTATCACTTGTCTACCAAATCCAGAAGGAAAGAAGACTTCATCATGGTAGTGGTGGAACAACTCATAAAGTATGCCCATTTTTAATCTCTTTCTCATCCTTTTAAAACAAGTATAGAAGCTGCAACATTCATGGAAACAATTTAGAAGCTACATTCACTCCCTAAGATTGTTGTAAGTGATAAATATCAAATTTTTATTAAAATTGAGCACATAGATCTATGGATCAACACACAACTCACAAAATAGATCACACAATTTTACTCAGGAATTGAAGAATGAAACAATGCAAAAGGCTTGCACTTATAAATGCTTTCATTAATTAAAAGTAAATGGATAATAATTACAATGAAGTACAATGGCTAAATAGCCACAAGCATTTCGAATCTATGCGAGGAAATTCGAATTGATTAGACTCTACTTGAATGAATGGTTAACTGACCTTGTCTAAATCATTATCGGAGGATTGAATAGTTAACTGACCTTGTCTAAATCATTATCGGAGTTCATCAGAGTTCTAAATCACAACTCAAGTGTCTAATTCAATGTTAACTAAGCCTAACTGACTGTGGTAGGTGAGGAATGCGCCTCTCCTGCATGCAACCATGAAATCCTAGCGCAAACCGAATGTAAAGGACTAGAAATGAATTTAATTGACTCCTAACTGAGCTTGATTAGTCACCAACTCAACTCAACTGACCTTGGTTGGTATCAGCACTCCCAATGGCTCCTAAATTGTAGGGATTGATCTAGGAGGCTCATAAACTGATGCATGCAAGTGCAATCAGTGGCAGTAGGCCTCAATTAATGTTCCCCACACTTTAGTAACTGGAAAATGTGCCCAAATTAGGCCAAGTGGACCCAATGGTGGTAGTGACTAAAAATAGACTAGATGGACTCCCGATTTAGACATATGACCAAATTGGACAAGGGAGGATTATAATCCTAACAATTTTCAGTTGTAATTTTGGAAGGAAATTTTTTATTGTTTGGACACTCAATTTGGTCCTAGCTCCTCTTACCATCCTCAATTTGATGGACAAATTGAAATTGTCAATAAATGCCTACAACGGAATCTTCATTGCTTTGCATTTGATAAACAAACATAATGGGTCAAGTGGTTGCCCTTAGCAAAATGGTGGTACAACACATATTTTCTTACTTCATAAAAGTGTCACAATTTATCACACTTTATGGCTATTATCCTCTCTCCATCACATCATCCTTAAAAGAGTAAGCTAAGGTTCAAGTAATGGAGGACCATATAAAGCACCGACAAGAGGTTCTCCAACTATTGAAAGATAACTTGGATATAACACAAAATATGATGAAACAAACATATTAACATGTAGTGAAATGAAATTTGATGTAGGGGATTGAGTATTTTTTTGGCTAACCATACAAACAAATGTCCTTCAAGCAACAAAATAAATAAAATAAATTAACACTCAAACACTATGGTCTGTATAAGTTGTTGCAAAGGAATGGAAGTATGGCTTATAAATTGGAGTTGCCTCCATATTCATGTGTACATCCAGCCTTCCATGTTTCTTGCCTAATAAAGGTAATTGGTGACAAGATCCCAATCCAAATGTTTTTATTAGGGATTTATGAAGGAAAATTGAATCTAGAACCTGAGGCAATCCTTGATAGAAGGTCAATCAACTACGAAATCGAGCAATTCGTGAGTTTTTCATAAAGTGGAAGAACTTACCAATAGAAGAGGCAATGTGGGAAGACGAGTTCTTCATGCAAAAAAATTGATAGTTAACCAACTTTTGAGGACAACACTTTTGAAGGGGAGGGACATGTTAAGCCCCATATATTGCGAATTTACATTTTTATTATTATATTAGTATTGTATTTACTGGTCGATTAAGGCATTAATTGTAATTTTATGGTCGACTATGACATGAGTTGTAATTGTGGAGTTTGTCTCCTATATATATATATATATATATATATATATATATATATATATATATAACAAGGAGACTTAGTTTTATGATAATCTCATCTTGTTTTATGCATTTGATACATTGTATAAGGAGGTTTGCCTCTTGAAGATGGTTCTTATTCATCTCTATATTTTGTCCTCAAGGCATCGGGTTATGATTTCTTTCTATTTTTGTGCTATTAATGCATAACATACACTTTCTTATTTTCCCTTGAAACCTTTACCATAACCTTCTAATGAAGTGTGTTCTAACTTTCTTCTAATTTTCCTTTTGCTCATATTTTCAAACTTATTATGTTCCATGTTTGAAGATTCTACCTCAACTTGTTCAATTGAATAGGGAATTTGAACATGTTTGTTTTACAAGTTGGACTTGCATCCTCCTATCAACTGTGTGTATCTCGTAAAATCTTGGTGTTCCATCCATGTTTTGCCTAACTTTAAAGACAAAATGCCTAGGGGCAGTGGCACTGGCTTCCATTTTTTTGCAGTTCCATTTATCCGACATGTATCAATGTTTGTTGTGCAAACACTTTTCCCTTGTCTTTAATTGCTAGGTTGAGTCCTTGATTTTGATGGTTCGATTCCTTTGAATTCTATCAACCTTTTCTATTTAAAATTTTTTCGCTTGTCTTATTTTTCACCAACTATATAAGCTGGTTTTAGTGTAATTATCATAGAGTTTAGTTTATTTTATGAATTCTTGAAAGTATTCAATGTTTTGGTTTCCACTGGTTGTAATTCCCTTCATCTAAGGAACCCAATATATATATTAAAATTGTCGTCTAGTATTGAAATATACGCTTTTATGACATTATTTAACAAATACTCTTGCATGCTACTTTTATTTTATGATGGGGTTGACATAGATGGTGCATTGAATGGATATTCTCAATTGCAAACATATACAATCTATCTGGATCTAGGAAGTACATTTTTTGTGATCAACCACTAATATTTATATTGGTTTGACATTGTCAAAATTCAACTTTTATGAGTTTGTTTCATAATATTTGATGGTTGTGGGGATCCAAGTACCCTTATGTTCCAATTGATAAATTCCATTAAAGGTTATCATGAATGAATGCATCCTTTAATTTGTTTTGTGCTCTTACATTAATTTTTTCTTGTATTCTTTGATCGATATGCACCAACTGTGGTTTCTTTCTATTTTTTTTCTATTGCCTCTTAGATCCCTATTGTTAGGTTCTTGTGGTTTTCCTTGTATTAAGTCTCGATGTTTCTTTTTCTTGGATCACAAGTCTATGTCTCCATTTTGTTTTTCTCTACCCCTCCTTGCTTTCTACCTTTTGTTCTTCACCACCCCTCTTTGTTTGATACCTTGTTTATTATCCTTCAAATTTATTTTGTTGAGGTTGTTGCAACAAGCATTGAATATGATCTTGTTTTGCTGTGTACATTCCTTAGCTATACCAGCTAAGTTCTTCCCATAATTTGTGTAGGAGTTTATGTTTTCATGGCTCAAATCTTTGGATCTTGTATTGTCTATACGAGTTACTTCCCTGATGTCTTGTACGCCTATGTTTTATTATTATGAATGGTAGCCCTTTTCTTTGTAGATTTATTTTCATTCTTTTATGGATGTAAACTCATGTATTTTCCTGTAGAGCTTAGATTGATTATTTTACAATGACATCCTGTTTAGTGTCTTGTGAGATCATTGTTTGATGTTTATTGGTCCAATATGTTTTTGTTTAATCCCAAGTGTTTGTCTTAGCATTTTGTTTTCAAGTGCTGGGGGCTTCAATCTCCTTTACTCTCATTGCTAATAGAAACTAATTTCCATTTTTATTTCTCATTAGATTCCTATTGGGTTTGATGATTTTCTTTCTAATTTTTTTTCGAGAACTTGCTATTATTTTCATGTGCCTTATTTTAACTATTCTCTCATGCATCAATTTGAGGTATTTTTCAATATCTAATAAGTGACTATATTAAATACAATTGGCATATGGAGGCAATATTCTTGAAGTCCATTGCATGCTATCATGAATATCCCCATGTATTTAAGATAATGATCACATGGAGTGGATTATCTAGGTACAATGATTTCCATGCAAGACTATTTTCTTTTCTTTAGTTAGAATCAAATATTTTATTTATTTTTATTTTTATTTTCATGAAACATATATCTCAAGGAAACCCATTGGGCACTTTTATTCTAAGGATGGTACCCAGGGTAAATCATATTTCATAGAATATTGTGGCTTTGTCAACACAAGGTGCAGTTGTTAATACAATAAACTCATTCAAGAGCTCAACATGTCATTTAAGGGAATTTAATTTAGGTAGGGAGAATACCAATTCTTACATTTCTCGAGCTAGATCCATTTGACAGAGTTAAATTTGATATATTTAGCAACACTTTCATTTTATTGTTGTGAAGACTTCTAGCTACCAAGTGCAATGGAAAAATGATAAGCAAATCCATATAGGTATGGAGCTCTCTTTCTCGAGTCTAACATAATACCACATGTTTTCGTAAATGGGGGTCTCATATATCAAACTGGTGTCTAGCTAGGTTGTGACCTTAAAATTAGATATTAACATTCATTATTGTTATTATAAATAAAACTTGTCCATGAAATATGAACCATAATCAAATATTTACCACTCTACTTAAGTAAGAAACTTTAGTAGAAAATATCATCGACTACAAAGAGTTATCTCCATAGGGTTACCTGGTGTTAGCCATTTTCTCTAGCAATGCATTATCTTTTCATTGTTTGTTTCCTTTTTTGAACCATTTTTTTACATAAAGGAAATGTCACGAGCTTTGGCTATGATTCTGATTCCCAAAATTCATGGATTTTATTTTTAACTATTGGTTTCTTGAAAATCTATCAACCAATAATTTAAAATCTCAATTCCATGTCTCATGACCATAATGTGCAATCCATCTCTCATTACCATAATGTGCATGTTTATAGGATCTTTACATCACTTCAACACTGTGCTTAGATGGTTGTGATTATAAATATATTCTGCAAACATAAGTTGAAATTAATGCCTACAAAACTCATTATTGGTAGTCTTCAAAATCAATTTTATGGAACTAGTACCTACCAAATCTTGACAATGTTGTATTCAAATACCCACAAAAGGTCATTATAAAACAATTGTGGCAAGGAAATTCATGGAAATGCTATTTTAATTCTAACATACTTTTAGATTAGGGATTGCATCACCTTGCCAAATCTAGATTATAGTTAAATAACATTCATTTAGTACTAAAGTACTTTTTATAATTAAAATAAGTGGTGCTTGGAAGTAAGAAATAAGGTGACATAAAGTAAACATATGCAAAAACAAAGGCAATGCTAGATTATATATGCACATAAAACACCTATATGTTGGCCATGTGGACACCCTTTGAAATTTTTATGAACAACCCATTTCTACATGCTTCATCGACTTGCTCCCCCCCCACCCACCCACCCACCCACCCACACACATGCATGCACACATGCACGCACGCACGCACGCGCCTACACACACACACACACACACACACACACACATATTTTCCATAGAAAAAAAATCCTCTATTCATTGAATAACATGGACTGCTCGTACGAGCTTACATCACTGCACCTGAGTGCTCATTAAGTTCAATGCATCAAAGCATCACTGTGAAATAGATTGAGCATTGCTCTATTCAAAAAAACCTCAAAACTTCAGTCCTCAAAACTTCAGTCTTCAAAACTGTCAGGAAAAAGAGTCTTTTTGTCCTCATCTCAAAACCAGTCCTTCATCCTCTCCGTGTCTCGTTTTTGAGCATGACATTTCTTCCACTAGTCGTGTGACCATTGTTGGGCCTGTGTCTTTTGTTCCTATTTTAAATTGGAGAGTAAAATTGAGTGATTGTAGACCCAATTGCAATCTCTCCTTCTATTATTCCTGGTTGAATTGCCAGTGCTTGCCAGGGATAATTTTAGGGGCGAATTTTAGCCCAGTGGGCTATTTTTCCATGTTTTTCTCCCAAAAGACATTCGCCATTTTGCATTTTTTGAAGCCTTGTTTCTCCCAATTTTGGTGGGGTAAATTTTTTTCACCCTAAAAATCACCAAATTATTATATAAATGATATAAAATCCTTGGAAATTAAAATATCTTTTGAAAAATATCGCCAATCATTTTATAATTGGCATTTTAAGAATTGGTAATATTCACCAACATTTATACACTTTTAAATAGGTATGGTTCCTTAAAATCATCCCTGGTGCTTGCTTGGAGAGGGTATCTGCCTCCATGTTGTATTCCCTGTAGATGTGATTAAAGTTGACTGCATCAAAGTTTGGTTGAAGAGCTCTTATTGCCTTCAAGATATTTTGTAGATGAGGAGCTCTGATGAAGTTTTTTCCTGTTGCCTAGTCTATTACTGTTTTTGAATCCCCATAGATATGCAATCTCTTGAGCTGTTTGTCATTGGCTATCTTCATTGTGGCCCATAATGCAGAGAGTTCATCTTTGTTGTTTGTTAATCTTCCTAGTCCCAAATTAAAGGAGATTTTATTGGTTTCATCCAGATAGATAATGCCCCCTTCTCCTCCTATGGGAGGGTCACCTTGACTAGCCCCATCGAAGAAAGCCCAACGACAACTCTTATCAAGTTATGGGGTCTTGATCATTCTCTTTTTTCCTTTCTTGGGTGAGGACTGATACTCATGAGCCTTTTGCACCAACATGCTTGTTGTGATGTCAATGGGAGTCCATAGATATTTAAATATGGCTCTGTTTCGAGCTTCCCATATGGTGTAAATGAAAAGAACCAGAAAAGCAGTATGATTACATACCACTTCATTGCCCCACCATTCCTGAGCTTTCTGTTCCCAGCTGCCTTCTGTATTGTCCATCCTTACTTGGGTGATAGCCTTTACTTCCTTGTTCCATACCAGTCCTGCATATGTACATGAGCCAAAAAGGTGAGAAGTAAATTCTTTTTCTGATTTACACAGTGGACAAAAACTGGGCCCTTTGAATCCTCTTTTCCTTAAGTTTTCCCAGGTAAGTAACTTGTTGTTTATTGCCAGCCATAAGGTGAGTTTGGATTTTAATGGGATGTTTGTTTTCCACATCACCCCCCACCACCAAGCTTTGTGAACTTCAAATTTCTCTAATATTGCTATTTCATACCCTTGTTTTGCTGTATAATCACCATTCGTAGAGTTCCTGGTCCAAATTAATTTGTCTTGATCCTCCTCAGTAAGATTGATAAAGTTTGTTTCTAGCAGTTGAACATAATTATCCCATCTCTCTATTTCATCACCCACCGAGCCCATCCCTTCAGCAGTTTTCCATCTCTGATGTGATGTGGAGATTGGAGGTCCACTGCGACATCTGCTAGCTTGAAACATCTCTGTTCTCTCAGCTTGTTTATGACTGAAGGGGGGAGTTTATACTCTTCCCTTGCACCTTCCCAGGGGTATTCTCCAATCCTAACACTCTTTCCATTACCTATTTCCCAGGCTGACCAATTTCCAATGAGAGGGTAAGCCAACACTAAAGCCTTCCACCCTACATACCCATTTTTGAAATTCTTGTTTGTAGATATGAACCAATCAATCAGGGTTGTATCAGGGAAGTACTTAGAACATAAAAATATTCCCCATATATATATATATATATATATATTTGAAATACCTAAAATAGTAGTCCATAATATATATGATCAATATATAAAAAATCAACTAGAACACCCTATAACTTTTATTGCAAATTCCATTTTCCAATGTGAGCGATAAAAGGGTATAATGGGTATTTTTTTACTTCTTAAAGGCCAAAGGTTTGATTATTAAAGTGGGGTGGTGAGTAGGGAGTTTAGGAATGTACACCTTTGTAAACTACACAATGAAATCCGATCTAGTCTTTAGCTCTTTTTTTGTGGCTTTCTAGCCATACATTGATATTCTTTTCTATAATAATTCCATATAACTTGGCTAAAAACGAGATACTCATAATGATCCTATAATTAGAGGGATTTGTTTTATCCTTGTTTTTAACAATAAGAGCAATGAGGATTTGACTCCAGGATTTAGGGGAAACTTGGTTGACTGCAAAATTTAAGAGCTTGTTGATGTCAGGGATGAGGATAGGTCCTTCAATTTTTAATATTTTTGCATGGTAGCCTTTGATGTTCTTTACTTTCCGTTTTGCGAGTCTCTTAATATTGAACTCTATTTTTTCTAAAAAAACTTTTTCCTTTGTAGAAAGGGTTCAAATGTTACCATATTAGGGGATTACATAAATCATTTTAAAGTAGGAATTCCAATATCTAAGGAAATGACATTGTTTTCTTTGGTTTTATGAGTTAGAATTTGTCCTCTACAATTTGTTAGGATCTTGCACAAATAGGTACACAATATTTTCTTGATTCTTATTTGTACAATGCATTTTTCCCTTTTAATTAGGGCTTTTTATCGTGTTAGACTTTAAGGACTCGTTATAAGCATCCCTAATGGATTTTATAGAAATCTTACACTCTTGATCATACCAAGTGTTGGTTGTTCTACCTTCCTTTTAACAAACACATCAATAAATAACTTGTTAATGGAAGTAGAGAGGGTTGTTATAAAATTATGGTATAGGTATTGAATACTGTCCTTATTTGATAAGAGATTTAAATCCTTTAAAAAAATCTCAACATGTTTTTGTGTGTTAAATATCAAGTGCTTTTTGTTATCATAAATCTCTTTTACGAGGATTTTTTGCATGAAAAAGTTTATATATATATAAACTTTCAAATTCATGCATTTTAGAGGTTAAAAAACAACACGACACAAAATGTCCAAAATAACAAGATTTACTCCTTCCAAGTTATAAATACACTTTAGACTCCCCATTCATTATTAAGGCCATATAGTTATGCAAAGTAACCAATTTTACCATACACAACACACCCCTTATAAAGGGTTTGAGATCAAAAAAAAAAATCCTGATATAGACAAAAGAATATAGTAGTAGTTATGTTAATAGATGAAAGATGCCTAATCAGTTTTTGTGCTCTATCTTTCCTTGTTTTCCAAAATGATCTAGTCTCCTCGAGGTCATAGTATACCTTCCTTCATCAATATATTTTCCACCTATTTCCTTTCAATATGTATATGAGTGAAGAATCAGTTATTGAAAATATTCTTCAATACATAGATCTCATCCAGAAGTTGTTCTAGAATATACTTTCTCAAAGCAAATTCTCCCTTAACCAACTTTATCACCAACAATGAATCCCCAAAGGTATGCACATTTATTTTTCCATACTCTGCAACAAGTGTGAGACCCAATTTTAAAACCATCAACTATGAGAAATTCTTTGCTCCTTAGCCAATACCAACTTTGAATTAAGAGAGCATGCCTCAAATAAGTTTAGGATGCCCCCTACTCCTATTAGTGGCGGGTCCCTTTTTGAAGTGCCATCAAGGTAATCCCATGCCATTCTTTGATCAATCTCATCCTTCACCACTTTAAATGCTTTTACAAAGTTTTGTTGGATAAAGGAGCCTAGAATACTGGGAACTTGAACTACTACAACCAAAGTGGGAACAACATTATTTTCACATACCCTTTATTTTCTTTCTATTTATATGCCCCAAGCCACAATTAGGGATATAAATCTAAAAAAAATTGTACATGCATTTTCACACCACTTCTTAATCCTTTCTTTAGTAGAATCCACATACAAGTTTCCTTCCAACATTGAGAGCATTGAAAAATTTGTGTAGACCTATTGTGTGAAAGTACAACTCATAATTAGGTGGTGATCTGTCTCATTATGAGCTTGACATAGACTACACTATTGAGGTGCAATGAAGGTCCTCTTTTGTAAAAATTCCTAGCTTGGTACCTTATTGTCTAGAAGCATTTACATAAAAAATAAAGGATTTTGATGAACATTTAAACCACCAAATTTCCTTCAACTACCAATCTAGTGGATCCCTCTTTCCAACAGAAGCTGTCACCTTATAACCTTCCTTAGGCGAGTAATTTCCACTTGAGTTTTTTTGACCTTATCAAAGTATCCTCCTCACCTTTAAGAAAAACATAACTATCTTAGAGACCTTCTAAGAAGTGCTCCCAAATATCATATGGCACCTCTCTAAAACTAAAAAAAATACATGAGATTCATCCTTGAATCCAAATGGTCATGTTAAGGAGGTTTTCAATCCTAGACATAGACAAGTTGCAAATACCTTTGGTGTGCAAGTAAATAATCATGTGATCTAGACGTCTAAAAATTTTCCCACTTGCAATCCATGGATCTAGCCCTACTTGGACCTTACAACCTATTCCAATTTTCCATGCCAACCACTTACTAAACAAACTAAATGTTACCACTAAATCTTTCCAAATTATGGACACATTTATTTGGGAACCACTATCTTCTTCCATTTTACTAAAGGTGAACCTTTTTTGTCCCTACTCACAATTTGACCAAATGGATCTAAAGTGCAATCTTCTTATTTGTTCTAAGCCCCTTTTGTCATTAGAGGAAATTTTAACTCAAAATGGGCCTTTCAACCCTAATTCAAATTCCATGTCATCATGTGTTGTCCAATGAAATTGCTTTAAATTTGAAATACTGTATCGGTATTAAACATTTTTTTAATATAAATTTGGGGATATGTATCATAAAAAACTACTTTTTTTTTCTTCGTATTTAAGACATATCTCCTTGTGCTTTTACTGAAATTTCGATCGGGAGAGCTTGTTGGATGTGGAATTAAATTCCGCATCCAACGAGTACCCACTTCACATACTTTTGATGGACCCTTCTACCCCAAAAACAAGAAATACCTAAAAAACGTGATGATGATGTTTTTTTTAACGGATCTCATCTTCATGTTTTTTAGGTATTTCTTGTTTTTGGGGTAGCGGGTTCTGTCAAAAGTATGCAAAGTGGGTACTCGTTGGATGCAAAATTTATTTCCGCATCTAACGAGCTCTCCCGATTGAAATTTGAGTAAAAACATAGGGAGATATGTTGAAAATACGAACAAAAAAGTAGTTTTTTTTTCTTCCTCCAAAATTAATAAATATTATTTTATTATTTTAACTATTATTTTACTATTTTCCTTAGAAGGTCCATTTTGAGTTGAAATTTCCTCTAATGAATCCAAGACAAGGACATCCAATAAACATGTGTTGCTTCTAACTTCTAACACAACTTTGACTAGCAAGCACCAACTTGCCCTCTTTGGAGAGGCTTATGTTGCACCATAAATTGAGACTTTTTAAAACTTTTTCTATTAGCCACTACTAGTCTTTTTATTTTACTTTTAATAATAATTTGAATTGAGAAAAAAACCAAGGTATTTTAATCCATTTTCTAGGTTAGAGTGTTGATATGGGTGAACATTTTCCTTATACACTTTAGTAAACTCATTGATTCCACATAAATAAATGGTGACTTTCTTAGTTTGATCTTCATACCTATAGTTATATAAGGCAACTCAATGAATTTTTTGAGTTTAGCAATATCCATCCTAGTGCTATCATACAAAAGAAAGATATCATCCATAAACAAAAGGTGAGTCAAAGAGAATGAATTGGACACTTTAATACCTTTGAAGTTTCTAAATTTATGTGCCTCCTTTAGTGATATGCTTAGTCCTTCTTCCATGATGAGAAAAAGTAAAGGTGAAAAAATACATCCTTGTTGAATACCCCTCTCAGGTTTGAGGAATCGATTTGCTAATCCATTAATAATAACTAAGAAAGAAACTAAAGAGATACAATTCATAACCCAAGATACAAAGGGAGCACACAATCCCAAATGAATCAATGAGTTTAAGATAAAGCCAATTAAACTTGTCATATCCCTTAGACATGTCTGTACTTTTGAAACCAATGGATTAAGATGCTTAACTTTTATAGTATGAAGGCTTGCATGAGCCAAGGCCTACAACTTCATGGATTTATCTCCCCTCCAGAAACGCAAACTACTCTTTAGACACGAAACTTGACAATATAGTCTTTGGTATTTTAGCTATGATATTTGAAATAATTATATATATACAATTTCACATTGATATTGGCCTGATTTTTTTGAAAGACAATGGATTATAGCCTTTAATATGATTACTATAAATGTTACCTTCCATGTAGTCTTGGATTTTTCAATCACTCTTAAATATTCCTCATTGAATTTAAAACAACTCAAAAAGAATTCAATTGAAATTCCATCTAGACTTGGGCTCTTGTGTTTATGAAAACTATGTAATACAAATAGCAATTCCTCTCTATTGACTTCAATTAAATTTTGTTTGCCTTGATCGTTGACAAAGTTGGGGAAGTAGGATGCAATTCTTAAGACTTTCTCGATAGTTATTTTTCTTTTTGCAAAATATTTATGATTGACTAGTCCCCCTCCATATTTTTTTGTCTTCCAAACCAAGTTAATATTTTTCCCAAGATTTGAAAATTTATGAAATAATTTAGTGTTTTCATCTCTTGCTTGAAGTCACAAGGCTTTGTTCTTCAGTATTTTTTTTTCCTTTTCCAATAAAACCCCTATTTTCATGGACTCCAATGCTTATAACTCCACTTTTATATATTTTGATATAAACCCAAACCCCTTAAGTCTATTGTATATCTCTCAATCTTGTCCTCCACCTCCCATGAAACTCTTTTGTCCATTTGTTTTTATTTTATTTTTAACCATTCCATTGATACTTGTTTTTCTCTTCTTGAATTGTCCACAAAATATTAATCTACTTAATGACTATATAATCCATTGTAAGGGACCCAATTCTCTTTGATAGCCTTTAAGTACTCCTTTTCCCATTTTGGATTCATTTTAAATGTGTTTGAATTTTTCTTTTCCTATGAGGCCACTTCTAATAAAACTGAAGAATGGTGTTCTTCCGCTCCTTGTGAACCCATTGTCAAAATCTTAATTTTTCATCAATGAATGATTCTGAAACCAAAAACCTATCAAGTTTATTTAGAACCCTTTCCTCATCTACCCTATTTTTCTTCAAGTCAAGTTCACTTTTGGAATCTTGATATCTACCACTCAAAATTCTTCCCATTTTTTTAGAAAATACACAGTGGACAATTGTTTTAGGTAGTAGGTCACCATATCTCCTAAGCCCCTAGTTTGAAGTTCATATCTATGCCTTGACTGGTTAATCCTTTAAAAATCCAACTTGTACATGGCCAATAAATATTAACTTCAAGAGAATGTCTTTCCCTAGCTTCAAAGAGTAAAGGACCAACTATAGGCATGAAGAAAATGACCAAGAATTAGTATATAGGTAAAATAAAGATCCTTCCACCCTTAGATGAGACCTCTTGAAGTGTCTCTTGAATCTACAAAGAAAAGAACTCAATTCCCAAACATTTTCTCTAGCTTAGCTAATAATTTTCCCTAGTCTGGGATAATTCTTGTGAAAAATGTACATCAAGATTTTGTGCCCTAATTAATATTTTTAATGCCATTTTTTCGGTTGGATTAGTTAACCCTCGAAAATTTAGGGTTAACAAAGTCATCATAGAACCTCCAAATTGGGGTTTGATCCTCTAAACACCCATTCCAAAGACATATTCTTTCCAACTATAATTTCAATGCTGAATTTCTTTTCTTCCCCTCAATGTTTCTTTTGACCCGTTACCTATAGATGAACCAAACCCCCTTCCATGCCAATCACAATTCTCATTTGTCCTCTTTTCATTGGAAAAATGTTATATTCGGTTTCCTCTAGTTTCTCCTCCTCAAGAAACCCTGCCGAGTCTTCCTTATCATCACTAAGATTTATAGTGTTTATGGAATAATAAGGGTTCTTACAAAATTTTCCAACATATTTAGGAATATTTCCTAAGAAAATGGGATATGGGTCTTTTACACTCGAAAGTCTATCTAAGAAATCACTAGAACCACCAAAATGGGTAAATCCACATTGCCTTCCTAGTCTTGAAATTTTAGAGAATTGGGAAAAGAAAATAGGCAAGGGCCAAAATATATAGTATCCATACCTTTTTTCAAACAAGAGGAGTCCTAACTATTTGCAGGAGTATGAGAATTTTCTAGCATAGCCATCGCCACCCCCTCTTCCTTCGCTAGTGAGGAATCCATATTTGCAAGAGGAAGTTGATATTTAAATTTTGATTGTGGCATTCCATCTTCTTTTCTTGTACATGCCCCAAGGTTGAATGATCCCTTTTCACCTTTCTCTCTTGAGAAATCATGCCCCTTTCATATGGATTTCCTTCATCCCTCGATTTTTTAACCTACCTCTTTCTCCAATGTGATAAGGTATTTTCGTTTTCCAAATGATTATAAGCATGATAATGATCACACTTGAAGGGAATGCCATTATAATGTAAAACTTGGTATTGTTATGATTTCCCATCTTCAACATAATATGTTATGCCAACCCATCCTCCCATCCTTCAATTTAACTCCTTATAAAATGCGAGATATCATATACACACAAGAATATTTAGAAGACATGTGAACCTTGAAATAATTCCAATTGTATTGCCTATTCCAGAGAAGACTTATTCCAACCAAAAAATGAGTTGAAAACTTAACATATGAACGTACATTAGTACCTTGTCAACACGTTTAAAATTCACGTCAAAAGAAGGGGTCCATTTTTTTTGACCAATAGAGGGCATGGACCGATATTCCAACTCACCTTCATAATTTTCTTCGTATCTTACCCTAAATTGAAAACCAAATCTATCCAACCATAGGTCAAATCCATACAATTATGTAGATACCTTACATCAGGTTCCAAACTGCAATGGGATCATTCTTTTAAAGTTTGAATCCCTACCCAATGGCCTATAAGGCACCCCAATAACACCTTTCCCATCATATAAACTTCTTCGTTGAACTAGACCTCCACACCAATTGACAAGTTTAAAGGTTCTGCAAACTTCTTAACATATTTTCTTTTATGAGTCCCCTTTGAACCTTAATATACCTGATGACTAAAGAAGGAAACTTCCTACCCCTTTAAAGGTTGTTAACTAAGGATATGATTTTGTGCTGTCCTTCAAAGAACTCCCAAAAACATTACTGAAAGCCTTCAAATATAAGCAACACTTTATAAACCTTGCACTACCAAACAACTACTCCCACTTTGATAACCCGTTAAGGAAATTTTATAGATAAGATCAAGGAAGGATAAATGTTATCTATTGTTTTCCCTCATATCAAGTCTTGCTTTAACTTGAGTAAAAAACTAAGAGTAAATCACTAAATCCTATTGTGCCCCATCAAGAAAATTCCTTAGCACCTCCATTGCTATAAAGTAAATGCCTTTGAATGATCTAATGCCCCTTGCACCGACCACCTTATTTCAAAATATGGCTCCATTTCATTGTACTTCTATCCTTGAAAGTACAAAAATAAATTTTGGATAGTACATTTTGATTTGGGTAGATAGAATTAGCCATGTTCTCCAAGTTATGTAAATTCTCACTTTCAAGTGGATTGGATCCCAAGGATTGAGATCTAGGCGCAATCCCTCCCAAATCATTAGGTGATTCCTCATAGCTAGGGTTTGACTAGATCTAAATACCATTGTAGGGGTTTTCAGAGAAGTCTACAAGTTCTTCCTCCCTTGATATATCAATCCTAAACATTAGAGGAAATTTCAACTCAAAATGGGCCTCCTAAAATGAACTAATAAAATAATAGTTAAAATAATAAAATAATATTTATGAATTTTGGAGGAAGAAAAGAAAAAAACTACTTTTTTGTTTGTATTTTTGACATATTTCCTCGTGTTTTTACTCAAATTTCGATCGGGAGAGCTCGTTGGATGCGGAATTAAATTCCACATCCAACGAGTACCCACTCGACATACTTTCGATGGACCCCGCTACCCCAAAAACAAGAAATACCTGAAAAATGGAATGATGACATCATCATTTCGTTTTTTCAGGTATTTTGTGTTTTTGGGGTAGAGGGGCCCATCAAAATTATGCCGAGTGGGTACTCGTTGGATGTGGAATTTAATTCCGCATCTAACGAGCTCTCCCGATCAAAATTTGAGGAAAAAAACGGGGAGATATGTAAAAAATACAAACAAAAAAAGTAGTTTTTTTTATGATACCTATCCGCAAATTTATATTAAAAAGGTGTTTAAGACCTATACGGTATTTCAAATTTAAAGTAATTTCATTGGCTAACACATGATGACATGGAATTTGAATAAAAGTTAAAAGGCCCATTTTGAGTTGAAATTTCCTCTAATGTATGCATATTCACATCACCCACCCCTTACTTGTCGGAACCATAATTTCATTTGTTACTCACCTAGGTCTCTTCTTGACTACCTATCCAATTCTTCTTTGTCATGTATGAATATATCACCTATAGTGCTATCTATGATCAAGTTGATCGAACTAATAGTTATTGTATTCATTTGTGAAATTTGGTTGCTATCTATGATCGAGTTGATCTAACTAATAATTATTGTATTGATTTGTGACATTTGGTAGGTGTGTGAAATATAAGGAATACTTTAAACCATATTAACCATAAAAAATACTTAAACCCTAATAATAAACATAAAAAATACTTACATTAGAGGAAATTTCAACTTAAAATGGTCTTTTTAAGGAGAAATGAATTAAATGATAAAATAATGCCATGTAGACACTTTTTTTTATCCAATTTCACCAAGGTTATTTCACTTTTATCAAAGTTATCTAAGATAAATATTTTATATTAAATTCAATTTACGAGGATAAATTGTTTTCACCCAAAATAAAGAAAAAAATACATAATATCATGTTAAAATTTGTTGAACCCAACTTATCATAGTATATAGTATTATTATAATACATTATTGTAATATATTAATCATAATATAATATAATATATTAGTTATAATACAATTATATATTGCTTATAATAGTTACTACTATATGTTAATTATATATTAGCTAAAATTTATTACACCCAACTTTTTATATTGCATAATATTATAATAATAAAATATTAGTATTATAATAATAAAATATTATTATATATTAGTTAAAATTTTAATTATTATTATATATTATATATTGACTATATATTAGTTATTAGTTATGAAATTAGTTAAAAGTTATTGGAACCAAATTTTCATATTATATAATATTATTATATATTAATTATAATATTGATTACTATTATTATTATACATTATATATGGGACGGACATATATATATATATATATATTAACGGAAACATGGTAAAATGGTATTAAGAAAAAAATGTTATGCACAACCATTCATTACAAAAACAAAGAAATCCTAATTCCAAAGAGGTGTGGAAAGAGAGGTGTTGACACCCCAACAACTCCCCTTGATTTTACAAAAAAAAAAGAGGTGTTGGCACCCCAACAACTCCCCTTGATTTTACAAAAATCAAAGAAGACCCCATTAGAATTTTGTAAATATTTAGTTTTGTTTTGTCTTATCTTCCTAGCTTTGATGGAGATTCATGACTTTCATTTTTCTATCTTTCCCTCTTTGTGGTGCTTGTTCTTTGTGTTGGTTTTTATGGCTTTAGGGATTTGGATGATCTTTGTTGTGTGACTCTCTAGGTTTTCTGGTGGTTGAACAACATCAACATTTGCATATCCTTTGTTCTCATTTTGGATAACTCGATATGTTAACTGCATAGGAAGATCATTTTTTAGCATGGAGTATTTTCATTCATTTTTATCTTTGTGGTCTAAGTTGTTTTTATTTATCATTAATGTCTATTTCTTTATCATTATTAATGATATATATTAACAACTAACAACTTACACATCTACTCTTCTTATATTGAGTGAAAAATATAATTTTTATTATATTCATAACTTTTAATTCATTATTTAAGATTTTGGAAATATAAAACCTATTTTAATTAAAAATTGAATAAATCTTTTGATCTCAATATTCTAATTTCTATTCAAATTACATCAAAGTGGATATGAGTTAAAACTTTGTGCATTGAAACCAAAGAATCAACAATATATACACAAAACAAATTATTTACTTAATAAAAAGTAATTCTAAGATCATTAGTATAAATTTAATTTCATTAAAAAAATAATAATAATTTCCAAAATACTGACAATTTATTATTCATATATTCTAAAAGTTATGGTTATTTGAAAATTAAACAAGTCATCACTACAACAAGGGAATCAATGGAGTAAAACAAAGTTTAAAAGTTACTAATAGTTACACTTTGTTTTGTTTATCTTTTTGAGTGATACAAAGTTTTAGAATTCTCGTTGATTTCACGCCATTTAAATGTATGCATTTTTGAGTGCACGAAGTTTTAGAATTCTAGTTGATTTCACGCCATTTTTGCATTGATGCAGGTTTACCAAAAAAGCAGTATGCAATCATATCATACTACATAGCATCATCATCTTCACCATGAAATCATGAAGAGTTGACAATTTAATGTTGCGGTTTGATAATTCCAGATGGGGAGTTTATGCTTTTAAATTACTGCAAGAATCAACCTACTTTATCACAATATTTTGATGCTATGAGTCTATATCATCGTGGTTAAAAGTTCAGCAATTCACTTGATGATTAACGCATCAATGAAGGAATTGACTCGCCACTACATCATTATCTCATCAAATTGCAATCTTCCATCGTTGATGAATCGATTGAAACGCAAAAGGACATTTCGTTTCACTGTGTTTTTGAATAATATTCTTCTTGTCCATTTTTGTAATATTAATTTTAATGTGCAGGATTGATGACGAGAGGATAACAAAGAGATGAATGAACTTCCAGCCAAGGTATCACGGAAGAAGAAATCACCATATGGGAACCGAGCCCATTGGAACATGACAAGTAAGATGGCAGCGAGTTCGTGAAGTTCAAGAAGATTTAGGGAGAAAGTTCTACTAGAATGTGAGCATATTTTAATTCTCCAGCAGAAAGAAAGGGACAGATAGACAGAAATTCGCTATTAGACAGCCTAGATCGTGGGAGAAATTGTTTAATGTAGCTGATGTTTAGGAGACTGTTGAGATCCTTGTTGTCTATAAAAGCAGTAGCAATCTGTTTAGAAATGGGGGGTCTCGACTTTTTTTTATCTTGTGAAATTTTCCTTTGCAGAATAAAAGAGATCACCACATAGAGAAGAGGTTTAGAGTTGAGGAAACTTTGATTTACGAAACTCTATTGTGTTTTCTCTACAGGACTTTTTAGTTCTTCTGTATTTCTCTTGGTTCCATTTGTATGCGAAAGAAGAGAGAGATTCTGCAGATGCAATTTATGGACACACAGAGATATCTGTAATTTTCAGAGATATTTGCATTCAGCATTGCTGTCAAATATTGTTCCAAGAATTCTTCAATCTGTTTAGTAGGATAATGCATTTTATTGTTCTTTCTTGCTTATTCATTTGAATGAAATTTAAATACAATTTCTATTTTCATTTTTGCACTTAAATTTTTATGTTTATTTGCCAAGAGTGTCTAATTTTATTGTGTTTGATTGTTTTGGAACAATCATTACATTTTATTTAAGTTTCCTAAATTGTAATTAAATCATACTCCTTATGCATTAGACTTATGTTAATTTCAATCATGCTCCTCTGCAGTATAGCATATGATAGAAATAATATAGTTTAAAAATGTTAAAGTAGATTTCTTTTCATTAGTTGTAACTTCAGGTTTTTAAATCTCTTTGCAGTTTAGCAGCTGCTAAAATATTTGTTTCAGCTATTTTAAAAGTTCTTCATAAATTAAGTTAGATTGTATCTTAGGTTTTAAATTGCATTTTAGGAATTCAGATCTCTAAATTGTGAGACTCTCTTTTTGAGACCAAATCCATAAGGCAGCAGGGCCTTTGTTCCTGTGAGAGGTAGCTAATGCAAAACATTCAAGGAGTTGTTTTAAGCAATCTGAGTGGGTTATCTCTCCTTGTTGGCCTAAGGACATAATATCCGGCCAACAAAGGGTTAACAAAATCAGCTAAAGTTGAAATCTGTCTTCTAAATTTCCTTACATATTTCTTGCTATTTATCATAACACGAGAAGAGTAAATTATGACAAACTACTAGTTCAAAAAGATGCAAAAAATCATTTAAAGATGGCTTAAAGATGGCTGGGAGGATACATCTTCTTGCCTATCTGTCCTACAAGCTAAGTGATTAAAATTTCCTCCATGGGGTGGGCCTCGATGCTTGGTGATTCCTGGAAATGGATGCATTGGTTCATCTTTGCAAGTATAAACACCTCTTCTTTTATGATGCCCACAGTCCCCACAAACTCTTTTAAATCCCAGTCATGGTCATCAATCCATGAGTCGTGACAACTAATTTGGTTTGTGATATATCAGATATCAAAATCCATTTCTCTATTATCATTTACACTCACAACAATAAAATCCGAAACTATGCATAGGTGGCATTTGATGTCTTCTTGACCAGACTTGAGGCTAGAGAACCCAACATCGATATCCTTCTTTTCCATTGAAAATGTGGGGGTTGTTCCAGACGAGGATGGAAAAAATGCAAGCAAACCTTGTAGTTGCTTGACTCCTTCCTCTTCTCTCGAACCAACATACAATGGGTAGGCATGAAAGTTCCTTCGCATTTAACCTCATTCGCCATATCACTTATGCAAACTGCCTCATCTAAACCCGAGGGTGCATGAATAGAGGAAGTCAATTTAATTCCGTCCTGTAGTGGAAGCCACTTGGAAAGCGATAAACTATGTGTCATGTTGAGAAGGGGATGTGCATCATGCATGTTCAACGAGGAGGGTATGCTAACCACCGCAGGGTGTGGGTTAGGGAACAAATTTATATAAGCTTTTTTTAGGATTATAAACGATCACACCTTGGGGGCTTCTAGCACCTAGATTAACTAGTTTATCAACTAAGCCATTGTTTTCCTAGAGAATGTGAAAAACTAACACTTCAAAGGGAGAGTTTAGAAGAATAATTCTTTCATAAATTCTTTTATATCTAGTGGATCCTTTATTGTATCCAGATCTCATCTTCTTGATGAGTTTTCTAGAATCGCCGAAGGCCATTAAATTTGGTATGGTTTTCCCGTCAATTAGTTTGAAGCCATGATAGAGCGACAACCATTCAACTTCATTATTCGATTTTTTTCTAAGACCCTAGGAAAAGGATTTGACTATATTTCCTTCGGGATAAAAAATGATCCCCCCCCCGCACCTACCTCCCCTATGGGCTACATATTACCTAAAATTAGTTAGCATATTAATTTCATTATTAATATTTAAGACAAATTTGGATAGCTTGGGAACCGTGTAGACAAATTATATTATTAAAAAAATCCACGTATCTCCAAATTATATAATAAAAAATTGCCTCTCATATGCACTTCTTTTAATTTGTAAAATATTTTGATTAGCTAAGACATGATGATATGGAATTTGTATTAGGGTTTGGCGGACCATTTTTCAACCAAATCCCCCCTAATGAAACCATAATAAAAAAGATGAAGTTGTATTTTAGACAAATACATTCCATGGCTATATTTTCATGGTATTGCTCAAGGCGCCCTTGTGGTGGGTGGGGTAGGAGGTCTCCATCATTTACCCAACCACTATCAGATTAGTTTTGGAGTTGGTTTGGGGTGCAGTACAAACAACATAGCCAAATTGGTGGCTTTAAAGCTATCTATATCTTTAGCAATTATGAAGGGAGTGCAACACCTACATGTCTTTTGGGACTTAAGAATGTTATTGAGTGTATGAAGAAGAAAAGACCGCAAAAAACATTCTCCTAGTTCCTATATATGAAGAAACATCCAGACTACTAGGTCTCATGATAAAGGAATATAACGGATATAATGATACAACACACAACCTTCGAGCACATTTAGAGACAAATGAATATAACGACTTTATCACTATCTAAGAAAATCTTATAGGTGGGAGAAGGTATATGGAATAGATGGGAGATGGTTAATGACAGTCCAATAGCTATTGATCCTAACCCTTACCTGGGGTAAAGTGTTTTTTGAGTAACTGCTTTTCTTTTTGATAAGGAAAAGAATTTAGATAGTATATATGTTCTTTATATGGATATGTTTTGAGAGTTGACTGTTGGGACAAGCTTTTCCATCTATGACCCAAATACATGAATATGATGTAGAAAGACCTATGGATCTATGTACAAGACAATTTATCAATTGATACAAATAGAATGTGAACTTTGTTCCAAGAAAAAAGTGACGATGAAATAGAGGCCCTTGTTTTTCTACACTTAGGCACCTCTAATTGAGTAATGATTCCTCTTCTCTATATTATATATTTTTAGATGAATCCATTCAACCTAAGGTCATTCGTACAAACAAAACTAATATTTCCAAGGGTCCCCACATTGGAATTAAAAAATTTATGCCGCTATTGTCAATGAGGACAATGAATATCTCTGTGATGTTGATGGTAGTCCCTTAAAAAAAATAACATTACAAGTATGAACAAAAAAATGCTTTCTACGAAGGTCTTCCTTCTAGTGTTGTTCTCTTCATCTCTCCATTTTTCTGTGGCGATGATTAGATATCCCATTCCCTCCAAATTCTATTTGCAACAATGTTTTAACGTCTTTCTCCTTACATCATCATACGATCTGAGCCACAAACCTTAAGGCTAAGTTATAGGTTAATCATCCTCACCATTTCATATTAAAAACATATATTAATTATTTAAACAAGTTATATAACTTCACAAGAACGCTATACTCAAAACGAGAATTTTATCCATAAAAAAATAGTTTTTTTCATAAAAGACACAAAAAACAACCCAAAATAAAATAGTGGTGCTACCAGTAGCACCATTTTTTTATTGTTTGTGGTTAAAAATATAGACATGGACCTAAACAATCCTTAATGTTGTTTACAAAAACCTTAAATCAATCCCCTAATCGAAAACTAATGCTATTGATAACATGATTTTAAAAAAATGACAATATTATATCATTTTAACATAATTTAAAATTGTAGTTTTTAAATCTCTTAGTATCGATATATAAAACTTGTCCCCAATTAAAAAAAAATCATTTTTAAAAAAATTAAAAAAGTCCATTTAAAAAATAAAAATAAAAATACCATTTCTAAAATTTTTAAAAAACCATTTTTAATAACCATTCAAAAAACACATTTGAAAAATTAATAAATAAAACATTAAAAAAAAATTCAAAAAAACCAAAAAAACCTAACCCTTCCCCTCCTCAGTCCCCTCCCCTCCCCTCCTCTTCTTCCCTCCCTCCACTGTCTTCCTCCCATTCCCCTCCCTCCCCCTCCCCATGACCCTACCCATCTGCGTACCCCTTCATGCTCTTCCCTACCTGTCCCTCTTGACTAGCCCGTCGCTCCTCATTCATCCAAAGGGCCTCCGAAGGGACACCTTGGGTAAGGCAAAAAATTGATTTTAAGAATCGAGCTTCTGCCTTGGGTTGCCCTCTGGGCGAACAAGGGAGCCTTGTTACCACCCATGGGATGGTAGAGGGGGATGGGTAGGGAGAGAGCGTGGAGGGGGATGCAGAGGGGGGGTGAGGGGGAGGGAGGAAAGACGAAGGGTAAGAGGATGGGGGAGGGAGGGAGTGGGGGTAGAGGACAAGGGGGTTAGTCTTTTTTTTAATATATATATATATATAATTTTTTTTTAAATAATTTTTTTAAATGGTTTTGTTTTTATTTTGATTTTCTAAGTAAGAAAAAATATTATATTAACAACGAAATGAGATACAAGGCTTCCAAAACATCCTCACAACATAAAACCAGTGAGCGATAGCTTCCAAAACGTCCCACCATCCAACAAACATAATTCTTCAAACCCCTAGCATCACCCTTTACGATACAGAGACTAGAAAATAAAATTAGTCCAGAGAAAGAATACCCCCCATAATCCCACTTCCCACATTACAGACACAAAAAAGGAAACGGATCCCGAATCATACAGATTATCCAAAAGAACCTCGAGTTGAGAAGCCACTGAAAACACAGACCCAACCCCAGAAGCCATAGTGACCCGCCAGATGATGCAAGAGATCATCGTATGTAACTGACGATGCACCAACCATTCACCCAGCTGGAGGAGTCGACTACCGAAAGAGCCTACAACACCGCATCCATCTTTGCGTTTAGGTGATTGGTCTCCGTGTGGTGCTCCTTCCAGCACTGAACCGGGGTGACATCCCCTTCCTCTTTCACCATACGCTCCCATAAAATATGACCCAACAAGTTCTTCATCATCCAAAAGAGAGCAACCTTCCTCTCATACAACCCAAGGTGGGCCGCATTGTTCCTCGGGTCCATTACCTAGTCCTAAATCCCCTTACTTGTAGACTTAAGTGCCTCCTCATCCAACTGATACCATAAGCATGTTTCAATGCCACCAATCCACTCTTGGACCTCTGAGGGCAACCCCAGCTAAAAGTACTTGGCCTCCTATGCGGCTTTCTTTTGAGCTCACATGATATGTCTATAGGCGCTTCGGGGATGGATAACTCGATCCCTTTGGGATACCTTTCTCTTTCTGCCACCCTCCATGGACTTTCCCATCTCCATATCTCCACCAAAACACAGGACAAGCCCTTTTAAAAGCCACCACCTTTGGAACAATAACAAAGAAAGATTACCACGCAGCTTCATGGGCACCGAGCAATCCAATATATATATCAACTTCCCACTTTCCATGATGATTGCAAGCATACCACTAGTGATCTCTGTCATACTATGGTCCTTCCTAGATATAAATGCTTCCCATAAAAGTCGAGATCCTCTACCTCCCGAATCGAAATCCCTCCTTATGGACCGCCTTAGAGCAGTAACTCCACATGCGTAACTATTCATGTTATTTGAAGGGACTAGTCCCATCCAAAAATTTATCCAGTTCATAGAACCAGGGTGGCATTTGATGTCTTCTTGACCAGACTTGAGGCTAGAGAACCCAACATCGATATCCTTCTTTTCCATTGAAAGCGCAGGGGCTGTTCCAGACCAGGATGGAAAAAATGCAAGCAAACCTTGTAGTT
The DNA here is from genome assembly GCA_001517045.1 of Pseudotsuga menziesii. NCBI lineage: Eukaryota > Viridiplantae > Streptophyta > Pinopsida > Pinales > Pinaceae > Pseudotsuga > Pseudotsuga menziesii. Next base: position 306,713 of record LPNX010652348.1, read on the forward strand.
GCTTGACTCCTTCCTCTTCTCTCGAACCAACATACAATGGATAGGAATGAAAGTTCCTTTGCACTTAACCTCGTCCGCCATATCACTTATGTGAACTGCCTCATCTAAACCCGAGGGTGCATGAATAAAGGAAGTCAATTTAATTCCGGCCGGTAGTGGAAGCCACTTGGAAAGCGATAAACTATGTGTCATGTTGAGAAGGGGATGTGCATAATGCATGTTCAACGAGGAGGGTATGCTAACCACCGCAGGGTGTGGGTTAGGGAACAAATTTATATAATCTTTTTTTAGGATTATAAATGATCACACCTTGGGGGCTTCTAGCACCTAGATTAACTAGTTTATCAACTAAGCCATTGTTTTCCTAGAGAATGCGAAAAACTAACACTTGAAAGGGAGAGTTTAGAAGAATAATTCTTTCATAAATTCTTTTATATCTAGTGGATCCTTTATTGTATCCATATCTCATCTTCTGGATGAGTTTTCTAGAATCGCCGAAGGCCATTAACTTTGGTATGGTTTTCCCGTCAATTAGTTCGAAGCCATGATAGAGCGACAACCATTCAACTTCATTATTTGATTTTTTTCTAAGACCCTAGGAAAAGGATTTGACTATATTTCCTTCGGGATAAAAAATGATCCCCCTCGCACCTACCTCCCCTATGGGCTACATATTACCTAAAATTAGTTAGCATATTAATTTCATTATTAATATTTAAGACAAATTTGGATAGCTTGGGAATCGTGTAGACAAATTATATTATTAAAAAAAATCCATGCATCTCCAAATTATATAATAAAAAAACACCTCTCATATGCACCTCTTTTAATTTGTAAAATATTTTGATTAGCTAAGACATGATGATATGGAATTTGTATTAGGGTTTGGCGGACCATTTTTCAACCAAATCCCCCCTAATGAAACCAAAATAAAAAAGATGAAGTTGTATTTTAGACAGATACATTCCATGGCTATATTTTCATGGTATTGCTCAAGGCGCCCTTGTGGTGGTCCATCATTTACCTAGCCACCATTATATTAGTTTTGGAGTTGGTTTGGGGTGCAGTACAAACAACATAGCAGAATTGATGGCTTTAAAGCTATCTATATCTTTAGCAATTATGAAGGGAGTGCAACACCTACATGTCTTTGGAGACTTAAGAATAGTTATTGAGTGTATGAAGAAGAAAATACCACAAAAAACATTCTCCTATTTCCTATATATGAAGAAATATTGAGACTACTAGGTCTCATGATAAAGGAATATAACGAATATAACGATACAACACACAACCTTCGAGCACATTTAGAGATAAAGGAATATAACGACTTTATCACTATCTAAGAAAATATTATAGGTGGGAGAAAGTATATGGAATAGATGGGAGATGGTTAATGACAATCCAATAGCTATTGATCCTCACCCTTACCTGGGGTAAAGTGTTTTTTGAGTCACTGCTTTTCTTTTTGATAAGGAAAAGAATTTAGGTAGTGTATATGTTCTTTATATGGATATGTTTTGAGTATTGACTGTTGGTACAAGTTTTTCCATCTATGACCCAAATACATGAATATGATGTAGAAAGACCTATGGATCTATGTACAAGACAATTTATCAATTGATACAAATAGAATGTGAACTTTGTTCCAAGAAAAAAGTGACGATGAAATAAAGGCCCTTGTTTTTCTACACTTAGGCACCTCTAATTGAGTAATGCTTCCCCTTCTCTATATTATATATTTTTAGACGAGTCCATTCAACCTAAGGTCATTCATACAAACAAAACTAATATTTCCAAGGGTCCCCACATTGGAATTAAAAACTTTATGCCGCTATTGTCAATGAGGACAATGAATATCTCTGTGATGTTGATGGTAGTCCCTTAAAAAAAAAAAACAGTACAAGTATGAACAAAAAAATGCTTTCTACGAAGGTCTTCCTTCTAGTGTTGTTCTCTTCATCTCTCCATTTTTCTGTGGCGATGATTAGATATCCCGTTGCCTCCAAATTCTATTTACAACAATGTTTTAACATCTTTCTCCTTACATCATCATACGATCTGAGCCACAAACCTTAAGGCTAAGTTTTAGGTTAATCATCCTCACCATTTCATATTAAAAACATATATTAATTATTTAAACAAGTTATATAACTTCACAAGAATGCTATACTCAAAACGAGAATGTTATCCATAAAAAAATAGTTTTTTTCATAAAAAACACAAAAAACAACCCAAAATAAAATAGTGGTGCTACCAGTAGCACCATTTTTTTATTGTTTGTGGTTAAAAATATAGACATGGACCTAAAAAATCCTTAATGTTGTTTACAAAAACCTTAAATCAATCGCCTAATTGAAAACTAATGCGATCGATAACATGATTTTTCAAAAAATGACAATATTATATCATTTTATCATAATTTAAAATTGTAGTTTTTAAATATCTTAGTATCAATATATAAAACTTGTCCCCAATTAAAAAAAACCATTTTTAAAAAAATTTAAAAAAGCCATTTAAAAAATAAAAATAAAAATACCATTTCTAAAAATTTTTAAAAACCATTTTTAATAACCATTCAAAAAACACATTTGAAAAATTAATAAATAAAACATTTAAAAAAAATTCAAAAAATTCAAAAAAACAAAAAAAACCTAACCCTTCCCCTTCCCCATCCCCTCCCTCTCCCCTCCTCAGTCCCTTCCCCTCCTCAGTCCCTTCCCCTCCTCTCCTCTTCTTCCCTCCCTCCACTCTCTTCCTCCCATTCCCCTCCCTCCCCCTCCCCGTGCCCCTACCCATCTGCGTACCCCTTCGCGCTCTTCCCTACCTGTCCCTCTTGATTAGCCCGTCGCTCCTCATTCGTCTAAAGGGCCTCCCAAGGGACACCTTGGGTAAAAAATTGATTTTAAGAATTGAGCTTCTGCCTTGGGTTGCCCTCTGGGCGAACAAGGGAGCACTGTTACCACCCATGGGATGGTAGAGGGGGATGGGTAGGGAGAGAGCGCGGAGGGGGATGTAGACGGGGGGTGAGGGGGAGGGAGGAAAGATGAAGGGTAAGAGGATGGGGGAGGGAGGGAGTGGGGGTAGAGGACAAGGGGTTAGTCCTTTTTTTAATANAACGTAAAACCAGTGAACGATATCTTCCAAAACGTCCCACCATCCAACAAAGATAATTATTCAACCCCCCAACATCACCCTTTACAATACAGAGACTGGAAAATAAAATTAGTCCACAGAAAGAATACCCCCCATAATCCCACTTCCCACATTACAGACACAAAAAGGGAAAAGGATCCCGAATCATACAGATTATCCAAAAGAACCTCGAGTTGAGAAGCCACTGAAAACACAGACCCAACCTTAGAAGCCACAGTGACCCGCCAGATGATGCAAGAGATCATTGTATGTAACTAACGATGCACCATCCATTCGCCCAGCTGGAGGAGTCGACTGCTGAATCCCAAGATCCTACAACACCGCATCCATCTTTGCATTTAGGTGATTGGTCTCCACGTGGTGCTCCTTCCAGCACTGAACCGGGGTGACATCCCCTTCCTCTTTCACCATGCGCTCCCATAAAATATGACCCAATAAGTTCTTCATCATCCAAAAGAGAGCAAGCTTCCTCTCATACAACCCAAGGTGGGCCACATTGTTCCTCGGGTCCATTACCTAGTCCTAAATCCCCTTACTTGCAGACTTAAGTGCCTCCTCATCCAACTGATACCACAAGCATGTTTCAATGCCACCAATCCACTCTTGGACCTCTGAGGGAAACCCCAGCTAAAAGTACTTGGCCTCCTATGCGGGTTTCTTTTGAGCTCGCATGATATGTCTACAGTCGCTTCAAGGATGTATATCTCGATCCCTTTGGGCTGCCTTTCTCTTTTTGCCACCCTCCATGGACTTTCCCATCTCCATATCTCCACCAAAACACAGGACAAGCCCTTTTAAAAGCCACCACCTTTAAAAAAATAACAAAGAAAGATTACCACGCAGCTGCATGGGCACCGAGCAATCTGAGATATATATCAACTTCCCACTTTCCATGATGATTGCAAGCATACCACTAGTGATCTCAGTCATACTATGGTCCTTCCTAGATATAAATTATTCCCATAAAAGTTGAGATCCTCTACCTCCTGAATCGAAAGCCCTCCTTATGGACCACCTCAGAGTAGTAACTCCACATGCGTAACTATTCATGTTATTTGAAGGGACCAGTCCCATCCAAAAATTTATCTAGTTCATAGAACCATTTGGACGATAGAGACTTAGATCTCCCATGGGCCGAAACAAGACTCAACATGTCACATGCCTCTTAATGAGATTTATCATTGACCACTTGTAGCTTACACACTGCTTCAAGTTTCTCATTAGGCAAGATCTCCCATGCATGACCGACGCACAACTATCGATCCTCCATGCTTGCATTAGTAAGGCTATCTTCCACCTTGTTTCTAGCATGCCTTACATGGATAAAGGATAAGCCTTGTATTCTACTAACCAACTCTTCCACTAGCTCCAACCTATGCTCAAGATGCCAACTAGTCAAAAATTTGGGTTGTGACATGTCATTGTGAATTCATTTTGTCATACGTATAACCACCCGTGAGTCCCATTCTACCACCAAAATAATCCGGTGCTATCATTGTGCAATATCAAGCTAGTGTATAAGGCTCTCCAGCTCCACTGCATTACCGGTATCATACCCCACTCTACCATAGAAAAATTCCTTCATATCCCCCTCCTGGTCCTTTATAATCCCTCCAAAACCAGACCACCTAGGATTTTCCTTGAAGACGCCATGAAAGTTTACCCTGAAGCACATCGGTGGTGGAGGTTCCCAATAGTTCTGTATTAATATGCCAAGGGGGGGATTCTTGGGTTGGCCCTAGCTTTGTATCGACCCAACAATCCCCCAATTTCTTAATATAAGGCTTTCCATCCCCCGGGATTTCCAATCCGTGTCTTCCCAATACCCAAGTTGGATAGTTTCCAGAACAAAAGACTACATGGATTTACAAATGTGCACTTCAGTTTGTGAGGAATCCATAAAATTTCGTCGGTTGCGCTCTTTCCAGGTCTCCCATATAATAAATTTTGGGAAAATACTCCATATTCAGTTGACAATCACATTTGTGAAGGGATCCTTTGGCCAATTTATCAAGGTGAGATTTGGTCTTTCCCTCACTCTACTGGAACGACAAAATTTCACCACACTTTTATCCCACAACGATTCAGGAAAAAAACACTTATCCTACAAATGGTCAAGCTTTTTCACATTCAGTTTGCATAAGAATCACTGGTAAGGCCCGTAAATCCCTCTTTTTTCAAAGTTTTCTCCAATTAAAATTCTTCTTCTTAACAATAACCAGACAAAAAATGAAATTTTGGGCCATAAATTCTTCCAGGTTTGGTCGTCTGGGTCCTGGGTAAATCGTCCTTCAATTCTATAGGCTTCCTGGATAGAGAAGGTACCTTTGGGGGTCATTCCACATCTTACTTTGTCTTGCCGGTTATTTATTTGGATGAATTGGTCCTAAAGATATTTCAAAATATTCAATATCTCATCCGCATTCCCATACTGATCCCACACCCTCCTGGGAAGCCATATCCTAAAACCCCTTGGGTCCTCCTCTCCCTCCCAAAAGTCCTTGACTCTGATTAAATGATGCTCTCTACAATTCTGGAAGATATGCAGGGTGTCAAGGGTGTTATCCAACTTTGGAAGCTGTTGCCACACATCCTACCAAAAAAATGTTGATTCTCCATTCCTAACCTCCCAAAAACTCTCCCTAGATTAAGCTCCCGCCCTTCCAGGACGAATTCCAAATGTGAGAGCCCCGGTTTTCTCCAACAAATAGAATAATCTCATGTTTCTCCCATCCTTCCACATACTTGCAGTTCCAAATTTTTCCCATGGCTTTGCTTCATGTGTAACCCAACGTCACCAAAATTTAGACTTGCTGACCAAATTCATCCTAAGAGGGTCCCGTAAGCCAAGCCCCCCATGATTTTTTAGTTTGCATACTGTGTCCCACTTAACCAAGGACCATTTCCTCTAATCAGTGCCTCCACTGCAGAGGAAACGTTGCTGGATGTTTCATATTTACTCTAAAATGGCCTTCGGAGCCACCATGATGGAAAATAGGTAAATGGGCATGGCTTGAAGGAAAAATTTAACTAGGATCAAACGACTTGCCAGATTTAAAGGTCGATGCGTTAAACTAGGAAATCACTTACTTGTTTTTTCTATAATCTTAGAACGAATCCCTCAGTACCAGTGAGTCCACTAAGGGAGCACCCAAATATTTGGATCAAAGGAAGCTCTCCCGAAAGCTCATAATTATGCAGATATTGGTCCCTATAATTTGAGGGGTGTGAAAGAAAAAAACCTGATATTTTCGCTCATTGACTTCTAGTCCAGAGTGTTGGAGTTTGTGCAACTTTAGAAGCTATTCTTATTTTTCTTGTATTGTACCTCCTATGGGAGATGAACTTATTGTAATCAATCATATAAACCCTAGAAGAACAATGTAGACATTGGGGACAAAAATAAGCAATAGAAAAGATAAAATAAATTATAAAATATAAATTATATTGCTCGCCTAAGAGAAGTTGGACCTAGTTAAATTATTAGTGGAGAATATGTATAAATAGGAGGTGCCCCTTCTCATTATTCCACACAGCAACACAATGAAGTTTTCAATTCTTTGGGAGAGAGAGAACTTCGCATATACTGCAGAAGAAGACTATTTTTCAGGGTTTCTATCTTTGGAAATATTTTCCATATTTTCTCTTTCTTCTTCATTGTACTATGATCTCAGAATTATCATCTCTAGACGAAGGTTGCTGGGTTTTATTCCATTTGGGTTTCCCAGGATAAAAATACTCGTGTTATTATCATGTTATTGTTCTGTGTTTTGTCTATCTTCTAGTGATCCTATTGATAAATACAATTAATATATACTGCTATAATATTATGAAAATTTAACATGGTATCAAAAAAGTGCTAGAAGAAGCCATTGCCGAAACTTTGTCGGAAACCTGTCGAAACTAGGGTTTCATATTTCAAGGTCTTCACTCAACCTTTTGGCAAAAAAAGAGCCTTGGGAATTTCTCTCTAAGGAGGGCACATATTTTGGTGAAGACAAAATTCAATTATGAGAATTTTGAATTTTTGACCTAATTCTACATCTGCAATAGAAATTAGGGTTTCAGTTTTGACCTACTCCCTCCACAGTATTGGGTCAACTCTACCTCTTCTCAACTTGCCTCTCTAGGGATTATTTATCTGTGGAGTTAGTTTTCCAAAGTTCCAACCTTTAGTTTTGACCTAGCTCTGCTAGAGTTTCAGATCTAGATCTACAGTCAAGATGATCAGCATGGAGGTTGAAGATCGTCTGGAAGGAGATTCCAACTTCATCCCATGGAAGTCTAGGGTTTTTTTTCTACTAGAATAAAATGACCTATTACAGTGTGTAAATGAAAATGTGCCAAAATCAGAAGCTGAAGAAGACAAACCTCGCTGGAGGAAGAATGATGCCAAAGCAAGAAGGATTTTGGTGGACTCAGTTACAGACCACTTGGTTCCTCAGATCTCAGAAAAGATGACAACAAGGAATATGTTCAAAACCTTAAAGAAGCTTTTTAAACACAGAATATCAATGTGACCCTCACATTGAGGAATAAACCGTCGAATATGAATATGTTGAAGTCTGAGAATATTGCCTCATTTCATGAGGATCAACGAACTTCAAGACAAGCTAAAGTCCAGTGGAGAAAATCTTGAAGAAAAGAATCTTGTTATGACCACCTTAAATGGTCTCCCACCATCTTGGGATTCTTTCATCCAAACTATAAGTGGTCGGACCAAGCTTCCCAAATTTGATAGGCTATGGGCAGAATGCACTCGGGAAGAAACATGAATCACAACATGCCAAAGACTTCATGGTGCTCAACCTGAGGAGAATCAAGCATTCATTTCTCATGCTAATAAAGGAAAGGGATGGGGAAGGAAGTAATTCAATCACAAGCACCAAGATAAGACATCAAGTCCTCTCCCATATCAGAAGAAACAAGAGAAGAAGGATTTATCTCAGAAACAATGCTACAGGTGCAAGAAATACGATTATTATGCTAGTAGCTGTCGAAGTTCAATCAAAAGGAACATGAAGCTTCAACTGCTGATGTAGAAGATGTTGATGTATTTGTAACTTCAAAATGTATTCACTTGTATATCTTTTGTATTGTACCCCTATGTTCCTATCGGGAAGTATCAGTAATGTAATTGAGTCATGTCATACCCTGATGTTCCTATTGGGAGAATCAGTAATGTAAACAAGTCATGTAACGTCATAGAGGGTAACCCTCCTTGTTGATCAAGGGTTAAAGTCCCTGCAGTTGTGGGGCACTAGGGTTATTAGACTCTCTTAGAGAAGTCGGCCCTGGTTAGTTATTGTCAAGTCAGGAATTAGTATAAATAGAGAGTGAGCCTCTCTATTTATCACACAGTCACTCACACTTAGTTGTAACACATGAGTGAGAGAGAAGAAGCTGGGATAAGAGAGAGAACAACTATTGGAGATCATCTTACAATCTTTGGGTTTTACTGTTTCCATTGGTGCTCATTCTATCTCCGAGGAAGTTGCGGGGTTTTCTCCTTTATGGTTTCCCCGAGGAAAATATTTGTGTCTGTTGTCTCTTGTGATTGATTGTTGTGCATGTTATTCTCTTAGATAAGATCCTAAGATAATATTGTTAAAATAGATAAAAATATAACATGGGATCAGAGCTAACCTGAGAAGAAGACATTGTGCAGCTGTGAATTATAGGGTTTCTTACTTTTTGGGTCTCTCTCCACAATCCATCAGCAAAAGGAGGCTAGGTTGAACCTCCATTGAAGGGCGCATGTTTTTGTCAAAGCGAAATATGATTCTGAGCACTTTCAGTTTTTGACCTACCACTACATCAGGAAATTAGGGATTTTCACTGAAGAGGAAGTTTTGAGTGAGACCAGGCTAGGATTAATCTCCTCCTCAAAATCAAATTTTAGAGACAAAAATTGAGGTTTTTGGTTGGGTAGAACTTCGAGAAAGTCAAACCCTAATTTTCCCTAGAACCAGAAAACCAACACTGCAGAAGATCAGCTCCAGATCCAGTTTTCAGCTTCTCAAATTGGTAATATCTAAATGTTTTGTATTTCCATTTGAGGTTCTCAGTTAAGATGTCTCATCACTCCAAGCTTGATGAAAAGCTTGAGGGAGCTGATAACTTCTGAGCTTGGAAGTATAGGATCTCCCTGGTCCTGGAAGAAAATGAGTTGGACTCTTACATCAATGAAGAGGTTCCACGTCCAGAGGGAGATGAGGATAAGGCCTTACAAAAAAATAAATTGGTCATGGCTAAGAGGATTATTGTTGATTCAATCAAGGATCACCTCATACCACAGGTGTCCTCCCTAAAGACACGTAAAGAAATTTTTGATGCCTTGACCAAGCTATTTGAAGGAAAAAACATAAATGAAAAGATGAATTTGAGGAACCAATTGAAGAATGTGAAGATCCAGAATGTGGAGACCATACAGTCATACTTTACAAGGGTCTTCCAGATCAAAGAACAACTTGAAGCAGTGGATGAAGAAGTGGAGAATGCAGAGATTGTGATGACCACCTTGAATGGTATCCCTAGGTCATGGGATTCCTTCATTCAAGGGATTTGTGCTAGAAGAAAGCTAGTCACTTTCAGTAGACTGTGGGAGGAATGATAAGAAGAAGAAGCTCAAATAGTAGCCCGAGAAGAAAAGATGGCAAGTGAAGATCAAGCTCTCACAGTACACTCCAAGAAAATCAGAAGGGACTCTCATCATCCCAAAGGTAAGCATTCTAACCAGAAAGATAACTCTAGAAGATCTACCAGAGATCTATCTAAATTCATATGCTATACATGTGATGAAAAAGGACACTTTGCCAAATATTGTCCTATAAACAAAGGTGGATCTCAAAAGAATAAGAACTATAAGGGAAGACATCATGCTCATGAACCTTCCAAGAAGAGATTCAAACAAGAAAGCGAATATTCTTCAAGTGATGAAGAGTATGTTTTGATTTCTTCCCTTGTTGGAAATCTCACACATGGGAGCAAGGGTTGGATTATTTATAGTGGGGATTCCAAGAATATGACAAGATTCAAAGAATCATTTGTGAAATTATCAGAATATGAGTCACCCCACAAGGTGAAACTTGGGGATGACTACCAATATCCAATAAAAGGTAGTGGTGAATCCTCCTACAAGTTAGATTCTGGAAAATCTATGAAGATGAAGGATATCTTGTTTGTACCAAGACTAAAGAAGAACCTTCTCTCCATCTTTGCATTGGATGCAAAAGGCATGAGGGTTGTGTTTGTAGATGGCCAAGTTCGTATGTGGCCAAAGGGAAAGACCATAAATGATGGAGTCATGATTGGGGAGCAAGAGGGAGGATTATACAAGCTAAAGGGACAACCAGAACAAGCCTTGGTCCATGACTCAGTTGAGCCAAATGAACTTTGGCACAGAAGGCTTGCACATGTGCACTATAGAGCACTACCACTTGTAGGAAAATCTTTTGAAGGTCTTCCAGAAATTCAAGCAAAACATGACGGTGTTTGCAAAGGATGCGCGAAAGGAAAGAACACAAAGAAGACATTTCCAAGCAGCGATCGAAAACCACACAGAAAAGAAAATCAAGAACTTTTGATCAGACAATGGCAGAGAATTCATGTCAGATGAATTCAAATAATTATGCAGAGATTCAGGGATTAAGAGGGAGTTGACCACTCCATACAATCCACAATAGAATGGGGTTGCAGAAAGAAAGAATAGAACAATTATGGAAGCTGCAAGGTAAATGCTTCATGATCAAGATATTCCCATGCATCTATGGGAAGAAGATGCTAGAACAACTATGTATGTACAGAATTGTAATCCTCATAGATTACTTGAGAACAAAACACCCGAAGAGGTCTTCTCTGGAAGGAAACCAGAAGTCAGTCATCTCTGAATATTTGGCTGTCTAGTGTACATACACATTCCGAAAGAAAAGAGGACAAGGCTAGATCCTTCAAGGAAGAAGGGTATATTTGTGGGATACAGTGAAAGCTCGAAGGCTTACAGAATATACTTCCCAAGATTCAAGAAGATCGACATCAGCAGGGACGTAACATTTGACGAAGACTCAACTTACAACAAATCCAGAAAGAGACCTGCTGAAGAACATGAAGAAACAGAAGTACCCAGAATTCAAGATACAACTATGAACGATGCAACTCAAGAAGAAGATCGAGAAAGAGAAGAACCCCAGGAACCTATATATCCACCCCAGGAGAAGAATCCTCACAAGAGGAAACCTGCATGGGTACGAGAGGCTATCCAAGGTGCAGAAAGATATGGGGCTCCAGAGGAAATGCACAAAGAAAGGAAGAGAACTAGGTCCTACTCCGGATATGTAGCCCTATTATGTGACATCATTGGTAAAGAACCTTCCAACTATGAAGAAGCGAAAGAGAAGAAAGAATGGAAGGATGCTATGATCGAGGAGTACCAGTTGATCATGAAGAATGATGTCTGGGATGTTGTTGCAAGACCAGAGTGGAAGTCTGTTGTGACTTCCAAGTGGATCTATAAGATCAAGCATGCTGCAGATGGCAACATAGAAAAATATAAATCAATATTTGTAGTTCATGGCTTCTCCCAGAAAGAAGGAATAGATTAGGAAGAGACCTTTGCAATGGTAGCCAAATACAATTCCATCAGATCAGTATTTTCTCTGGCTACAGTGATGAAATGGAAGATACGCCAGATGGATGTCAATACTGCTTTCTTAAATGGTGTAGTATAAGAGGAAGTGTATGTGGAGAAGCCACTCAGTTTTGAGACACATGACAGAGAGATTCATGTATGTTAATTGAAGAAATACCTATATGGTTTGAAACAGGAACCCAAGACATGGTATGGTAGAATCGACAGCTTCCTGAATAGTTTGGGCTTTACCAATAGTAAAGTAGATTCCAACCTTTACTACAAGGTTGAAGAAGGGAACCTAGTGATACTCCTACTGTATGTAGATGATCTGTTTGTAACAGGTGAGGATGGGTTGATTGCTGATATGAAGAGGAAGCTTGATTCCGAGTTCGAGATGAAGGACTTGGGCATGATGCACTATTTTCTAGGAATGGAGGTGTGGCAGAATGCAGATGGAATCTCCCTGGGACAAGGGAAGTATGTAGTAGAGATCTTGAAGAGGTTCGGGATGATGGACTGCAAGGCCATGACCACACCTATGGCATTGAAACTGAAGCTATTGAGTGATGCTTCATCAAAGTCGGTTGATGCTACGATGTATCGTCAGATGATTGGGTCCTTGATGTACCTGACGAACACGAGACCAAACATTTGCTTTCCTGTAAACACATTAAGCCAGTACCTGACAGATCTGAGACATGTTCACTTGATTGCTGCAAAGCATATTCTAAGATACCTAAAGGGAACAGTTGAATATGGGATCAAGTATGAGGCGAATCAAAAGATTAACCTAGAGGGTTATGTGGATTCAGATTGGGTAGGAGGTGCAATTGATAGGAAGAGCACTTCTGGATTTTGTTTCAGTATGGGATCAGGTGTGATCTCTTGGTTTAGCAGGGAATAGTCCTGCGTGGCACTGAGTACAGTCGAAGCAGAGTATGTCGCAGCTTGTTCGGCTAGTTGTGAGGTAGTGTGGCTAAGGAAGCTACTATCTAATTTGTTTGATATCCAGTTGGATGCTACTTGTATATATTGTGACAACCAGAGTTGTGTGAATTTGTCAAAGAACCTAGTGTTCCATGACAAGTCGAAGCATATCGAGATCAAATACCACTATATCAGGGATATGGTGCAGAGGGGAGTGGTAAATCTCCAGTATGTTGTGACGGATGAACAGATAGTTGATGTGTTGACTAAGACATTAGCGAGAGTGAAGTTTTAGTACTTCAGGGAGAAGCTTGGTGTTCTCTAGATCGTTTCCTTCCAAAGGGAAGTGATGAGTCTGATAGCCCTTCTGACATGGTGGTAGGATGTGTTCCTCCCATGGTCATATGTAAGTGCAGAGCCCTTATGACATGGTTGTGAGATGTGTTCCTCCCATGTTCATATGTAAGTGCAAATCCCTTCTGACATGGTTGTGGTATGTGTTCCTCCCATGGTCAGATATAAGTGCTGAGCCTTTCCAACATGGTTGCAGGATGTGTTCCTACCATGGTTGGATATAAGTGCTGAGCCTTTTCGATATGGTTGTGGGATGTGTTCCTCCCATGATCGGATATAAGTGTTGGGCCATTTTGACATGGTTGTGGGATGTGTTCCTCCCATGGTCAGATATAAGTACTGAGCCTTTCCAACATGGTTGTGGGATGTGTTCCTCCCATGGTTGGATATAAGTGTTGAGCCTTTCCGATATGGTTGTGGGATGTGTTCCTCCCATGGTTGGATATAAGTGCTGAGCCTTTCCAATATGGTTGCAGGATTTGTTCCTCCCATGATCGAATATAAGTGTTGGGCCATTCTGACATGGTTGCAGGATGTGTTCCTCCCATGGTCAGATGTGAGTGTTGGGACTTTCTGACATGGTTGCAGGATGTGTTCCTCCCATTGTCAGATGTGAGTGCTGGGAGGGCCTTTCTGACATGGTTTTGGGATGTGTTCCTCCCATGGTTAGACATAAGTGTTGAAGAAGATGAATAACTATGAGGAGACTAGCCTATAACCAACATGAAAAAGGGCTGGCTCTATAGAACTTCCTATGACGAGAAGAATTGAGAGATAGCACCAGTTGATCGAGATAGAGGAAGAAGTAATGATGATGATGATCCAGACTTGATGTTGATCCAGTGATGATCCAGATTTGATGTTGATCCAGTGATGATCCAGTGATGATCTAGCTTTGATGATGATCGAGTGATGATCCAACTTTGATGATGATCGAGTGATGATCCAGTTTTGATGATGATCGAGAGAAGAAGACTTGTGCTGATGTATTGTGTCAAGAGAATACCTTCCTAGTTAAGATGGAGGTTGATGTATTTGTAACTTCGAAATGTATTCACTTGTATATCTTATGTATTGTACCCCCCGATGTTCCTATCAGGAAGTATCAGTAATGTAATTGAGTCATGTCATACCCCGATTTTTCTATCGGGAGAATCAATGATGTAAACAAGTCATGTAAAATCATAGAGGGTAACCCTCCTTATTGATCAAGGGTTAAATTCCCCACAGTTGTGGGGCACTAGGGTTATTAGACTTTCCTAGAGAAGTCAAACCTGGTGAGTTATTGTCAAGTTAGGAATTAGTATAAATAGAGAGTGAGCCTCTATATTTATCACACAGTCACTCACACTCAGTTGTAGCGCATGAGTGAGAGAGAAGAAGCTAGGATAAGAGAGAGAACAAATGTTGGAGATCATCTTACTATCTTTGGGTTTTACTCCTGCCATTGGTGCTCATTCTATCTCCGAGGAAGTTGCGGGGTTTTCTCCTTTATGGTTTCCCCGAGGAAAATATTTGTGTCTATTGTCTCTTGTGATTAATTGCTGTGCATTTTATTCTCTCAGATAAGATCCTAATATAATATTATTGAAATAGATAAAAATATAACAGAAGAAGACCCTCCTCACAAAGAGCCAAGGAAGGATGATTGTTCATAGTTCTTCTTCTAAATGATATGAAGATCCATACTGTTTTGATCATCAATCAAGCATATGAATATCAATAGAATCTAATAGTGGGATCCCACCCACGAAAATAAAAAAGATAAGTATTTGATTTTACATGCTCTAGTAGATTAGATCTGGTTGTTTTTTAATATGTTTTACACATATCTACATTTCTAAATTCAGGTATTTAAATATCTTGTCATGTTGCACATCCCATCTAGGATGGCGACTCCTTTATAACATACTGGAGTAGTACACACTCTTAATGGTATGCTATAATGGAGATCATAAGCATCCAGATAATGGCATTACATGTCGTGTCGAAGCATTAACTAAAAGATTTCCTACATTATTTGTTTAATACTTTAATTATGAAATATTACTAATTATCTGACTAGATTTGACATGAAGGGAATTCCATGATCTACAAGGACAAGTGATCCCATTGATATATGGATGGAATAAAAGCATAAATCCTCTAGATGCATGTATTATGACTCTTAGACCCAGAATAATCTCATGAAGATATTTGGTGATCAGAAGCAGAAAGCTTCTACAAATGTTGGTCTATCTGCTGCTTCAACAAGATTTACTCAACCGACTTCTGAGAGACAGAGGGAGTTATCCCTCAAAGACAAGGATTCTAGTCTATTACATATGATAGAAAAATTGATGAAACTGCTGTCATAATTTGAACAAGACAATTGAAGAATCCTTGATGAACCTGGTTGTCACCAGGATGGATAATTACTTTCCAGTCTACATTCATGTTCCCAAGTTAGAACCTTCAGTAAATAAGGGAGAATTTGTGGGATATTGCAAGTATTCAAAGGCTTACAAAATATACATCCCAAGATCGAGGCAAATCAAATTCAGTTGAGATGTAACCTTTGAAGAAGAAATGGCTATCAAAAAAGGAAGAGGACCAGATATGGAGATTGATGACGATGAATAGATGATAATCATATCCCCTCCAAACATTAAGAGGCAGTCTGAAGAAATTAATAAACTGATCAATCCCATTGATCCAGTTCATCTAGATGATTCTCCCACAAGATATGGCAGTAAGCTGGAAAATACCCAGATGGGCATGACATATTTTGCATAATGCAGAGGAGCATGAAGCTCTACATGGAGTAGATGGGAGAATTGAAAAATATAAGGCCAGATTTGTTTCCAGATGGTTCTCTCAGAAATAGGGATTTGATTATGATGAGATATTTTCTCTTATGGCTTGATATAATTCCATCAAATTGATCATTGCTATTACTTCAACAATGAGATGGAAGTTGTATTAGATGGATGTCAAGACAACATTTCTCATTAATATTGTTGATGCATTACTTCTTGGGATTAGAAGTATGATAAAGGTAGAAGAGTATTTTCCTAGGTCAAGGAAAATACACCATGGATATGCTGAAGAGATTCAGAAATTTGGATTGCAAATCCATAGATACTCTGATGGGTGTAATTTGAAGAAGCTGAGAGATTCTACTTCATATTCAAATTTGATCGATCCCAATATGTCTCACCAGTTGATTGGGTCCTTGATGTATCTGACAAACACTCGACCATATCTATTTTTTGTTGTGAATTCCCTTAGTCAGTTCATGTGCGAACCAAGGTAGATTCACTAGACTCCTACACAACATGTTCTTAGATACTTACATGGCACTGTGGGATATTATCTATGATAGAATTCATATCGTGACTTGAGATTGCAAGGGTTTACAGACTTAGATTGGTTCGAATGCACTCCAGATAGGAAGATCACTTCATGATGTTGTTTTAGTTTGATTTCTACAATAATTTCCTAATACAACATGAAGCAGAACCTAGTAGCTCTCAGTACTGCAGAGGCTGAGTATATGGATTCTAGTTTAGCAGCTCGAGAAGAAGTTTGGATTTGTAAACTTCTTCCTTGATTGTTTGGCCAGTTTATAGAGCCAACTATGATTGATCGTGATAACCATAGTTGTGTGCAGATGTAAGTGAATCATGTATTTCATGACAATTCAAAGCACACAGAGATTCACTATCACTTCATACATGATATGGTGCAGAGAGGTGCAGTCGAGCTCCAGTATATTTCGACAGGCGACCAAACTGCAGATGTTCACACCAAGCCTCTTTCCAATATGAAGCTTGAATAATTTTGCGGAAGACTTGGAGTAGAAGAGAACGTATTCCACCTGGAGAGGGAGACAATGACTGAGAGACATTTACCATACTTTATCCTATGTACCTCTGCTCCTCTAGGTTCTCATCCAAGTATGGGAGAAATCCCATCAGCAGATGAGACAGACATGTATTATATGGTCGAGTTCACACATGTGCCTCTGCTCATCTAGGTGCTCAGACATGTATGGGTGAAATACCATCAGAATATTAGTTGAGCAAGTAGTATATTCCCATGTGATTGCATAGGTACCTCTACTCATTCAAGCTCTCATCCAGGTATAGGAGTAACACATTGACACATGAGACAAACAAGAAGTAAATGGTTGCGCACATTTAATCATTCAGGGTCTTAGCCAGGTATTGGAGTAACCCATCGGTAGATGAGACCAACATGCAATATATGGTCTTGCACATTTACTCATTCAGGTTCTCATCTAGGTATGGGAGTAACCCATTGGTAGATGAGACGGACATGCAATATATTTTTATGCACAATTACTCATTCAGGGTCTCAGCCAGGTATGGGATTGCCCCATCGACAGATGAGACAAAAATGTAGTATATGGTCGTACACACTTTCTCATCCATGATCTCTATCCAGGCATGGAAGTATTCCATTGGTAGTAGAGACAAATAGGTAGCAAGATATTTTATCTCAGACATCTAGATATAAAAAATTCATAAAGACAACCTTTAATACGTTTAGAGATGATAGAGACAATATAATCTTATGAAAATTTAACACAGAGACCGCCCAAATTCCCGCAAACAAATTCTAATGGTCATAGATTCATGCAACGAAGGATAGACCATTACCATTGCATCATCCACAAAATGTTGATTATTTTTAGACTTTGCATTGGAATACACCTTAATTCCCTAGATCCTTTTCTCAGCACGCGTGACTTTGATGAATATACCAAATCCCTTAGCCATGATAATTGTAGGATTCATTCCTTTGGTAGACCCAGGTTCAGGTCCTCAGTAGTCAACAAATACCCATATATCGCCCCGACAGACCATATCTTAGTTGGAAGAACACACAACATAGATGCAGTCTCACCCGAGATGTCTTTATGGGGAACTTCCAGAACTAGGTTTATGCAGTTAGGTAGGGATTTATACTATTTTCGTACCTTATGAAAACTCTCAACTAAATCCAGGGATTATACTTCCTATGCCTTGTCTGTTTATTCAAGTTAACATGCTATTTACCAGTCGACAAATCTTGCAGCATTCAACATGAATGCCATATCACAAGTTCATTCAATAAGTGGTACAACATATACAACCATGAGATTATTCATAAAAAGAAGGGATGCAACACATTCATATATACTTATTCACAATATGCATACAATCAACATAAAAACACTCATCACATACACACGAAGTCAACATTTAACGTGGAAACCCATGTGGGAAAAACCACAAAGGTGCTTTTCATTTGGCATGTGAAATATATCAACACCTTTTGTCTAGGAAATCGGCTTATAGACTCTGTTCTATATATTATTTACAACTTGTACAAACTTCTCTCCTCTCATGCTCTCTAGTCTTGGATCTCTGAATTTTTCCTCTCCTTCACTCTAGTGTCGATATGCACACATCCTAGATCAACTCTCTTCTCTACAACTCTATGAATATGAGAATAACCCACTCTAATTCTTCAACATCTAGGATAGGATCCATAGGGAGACCAACCCACACAAAATTTGGGTTCTCCCTTTTATAATCCCTTACATGTTGTAATCAACCAACTCTAATATATTATCCAATAGGCTGTCATTCCTATTCTCATACATTCAGTTACAACTGATAGTAGGAACTATCAGCCCAAAAATACAAATTATGCTTTGTTACCCAAGCATGCTTTATTCTAACTGGACTCTTACCCACGATTACTAGAAATGTCCCTTTCAACTATTGTACTCTTCTTTTATCATTGTCCCTTATGTCACAACTACTCTCGTTGCAACTCCTCTTCTTTCACGGACTCTTCCATCATTGGCTATTCTCGTCGTGGATTCTCCTCCATTGCAAATTTGTCTCTCATGCAAGCGTAATATTCATATTCCAAACCAGAATTCTAGCCAAATTTTTCCTATTTTTCGTAGTACCAAGAGGCCCCCAACACTCACTTGTGGCTCGTCCCGAGCCACACTAGTCTGAAACTTCTATAATTGTGACCTTGCCTTGGAAATTTTGGAATATTTTCACTACCTACTTCATCTCTTGTTGCACCTCTGCTTCTATCTTATGTATATTTTCCACAACTTCAGAACTAATGTGTTCTGAAGTATTAAGTCTTGCGGAGCCCAATGCTTACTGGATTTCTCTTGTACAGGTTGAATGATACCTGTAACTTTCTCTGCCTATGGTTGTAATTTTGCAACCCTATCAGTCCTCTTTTGTTGATGTGTCTGTAGTGTTGCGAATTGTTGCTATACTTTATTCATCTCAACAACCTTATCCATTTTCTCTGCTAAGGGAAGCTTCTTCATTTCATTCTTCATTTGGTTTACCTCTGTCTCCATAGTGCACAACTGATATGCTACTTTCTCTAACTCCTCCTTGACTTCTTTGGAACATAATGCCTCGGCCTCTTCTATTCTCTTCTCAGCATCTGTGGTTGGATTTCTTCTTTCTTCTAGTACTTACGAAGGTGTACTGGGGGTCACCTATGCTTCCAACTCCGTGACCTTCTTGCAGAGGTTCTATGCAATATCGCCAAGTCAAAACACTTTGGATTCTGCAAACATTTCATGGGTAATTCCCTCATTAATAAAATTGTTGCAAGTGAGTGTTATAGTCGTGTCGAGTCAGTGCCTGTTTTCCTCCCAGGTCTTGGATTTTTGTTCTACTTCTTGTGATTGTAGGCTTCATTTTATCAACAATATTGTTTGATTCTCTACCTTGCTTAATGTATGCACCTTCTCTGACCTTCATTTCTACGACTACGACATTATGAATGGTATATACTTCGTACATCAGCAGTGCATATAAATATATAGTGACATCACCCACACTTTTGGCCATAATTGTTTAGCTCTACTGTACCCAAGTCGAGTGCTTCTCCCACCACTTGAGTCTTTATTAGTGGGATTGGTATCAACACATCACTAGGTCATTCGTTTGATGGGCCAACTAAGTCCTACTACTCAAACAATTATGGTCTGTAGTTGAATACCATGCTTACTTATTTCGTGACCTTACAGAGCATCTGTAATAATTCTGTGATGCTGCTGGTTAGCTCTAGTTTCCACTCATATATATTATTGAGGATTTGATTGGAAATCTCAGTCATTGTTTCTGTCAACAATGTGCAATCATCGTTAGTAAGGCCAACAATTCCAACATTTTTTCGCCTTTCCTCTTCTTATGATGCCTCAAAGACTTCTCTATCTGCTTCCTCTTTTCCCCTACTATTGGGTCTATCGGAGTGGTTCTTGAATCCTTTTGGGTATTTTTTTGGATTTTCCTCTTGGTATTCTTCTGGGTTTTCCTCTGGTGGGTTTTTTCCTTGTCAACCATACTTCTGCGTTAGTGTATTGTTCTGTTGCGTCTCTTCATCGTCTTATAACTGGTCATATGCAACAAGAACTCTCCATTCTTTTGAACAAGCTTGAATAATGGCCTCAATTTCTTCATTCAACAGATGATATCGTGTTGCAAGACATAGGTTCTATGGGTATTATCATGACTGCAACAAGATGTGATGGGATGCGACCGAGAATCTGACAATGTTTCTAAACATTTTAATGGTCTCCTCCGTAGTTCTGGCCTACTTTTTGACATGATGTCATAGGGCCTCTGCGTGCAAAAATAAATCTACATTGTTGTCTTTTTTCCTCTACTTTAAATATTTCTCGAATCAGAGATTCTAGTATCTAGCTCCTCAACATGGAACAGGCACATCTAATCCCTCGTAGTTTGCAAGTTCTGACCATGCAACAAATGAAATCAAAATAAGTAGCCATGAATAATGAAATGTGCCACCTTTTTCCCGTGCTTCCTTTGCATCTGCTAACAGTTCATTTAGTAGATATTGCAACCAATTGAGTTGAACACCTGTTGCACATAACTCTGTCACAACAATTGTCCCTGCTGTGCACTGGTTCGGTCGCATCTTGGGAAACAATTTTCTACATAGGAGTTTAGATGTGAACTGCATAGTATAATCATTGATACAGGTGATGAAAAATCCTCTAGTGTCTTTAATCAGGTCATACTTTTCTTTGAGCTTAGCCGTGAATAAATTGTCTTGTTCTTTTCCAGCAAAAGATGGTGTAGGGTCGACACTTGCAAGTGGGAGTCTTGTAATCGCTTCTATAAGCTTGAAATCAATAGAAACCTTTTAGTTAAGCCATAGAAATCCACCATGGAATGGCACTGGAAACTATTTAAAACATGCATTCACCTTGAAATTGTGATCGAAATGCGGCATGTGCATGTGTTACAACAAACGATCTTTGTCTAGTCCTCTTTCCCATTCCATTGGAACTAAGTGTTTAGGGACATCCTCTATCTCACAGACAACAACCATATATTTTTTGATTGAAAACTCTGAAAATTTCCTTAGGTCGTGGACAATCAAATTCATATTCTTGATATTTGGGAGTATGGTCATCGCTATCCGAACTCCTTTCGGTATGGTCGGTGCTACCAGTGGGTACCTTGCATTCTTCAGGATTTTAATTTTAGGGGCATCCACTGGTCTAGGTGGAACATAATGTGGCAGCATGGAGGCACTTCCTGGTTCTTCATAATTTGGTGGTGGTATTGCCACTTTCTTAGGGCTACTGGACCGTTTCCTCTTCGACGTACTAGGTGGTTCTGGTCGTAACCTCACTTTAGGGATGAATGGGATCTGTTCAGCTTCTTCTGCAACCACAACCCACGGTGGAACATATCCAGCAGTGTCTTCCATAATGGGTGTGGGTGAAGGGGCCGTGACACAGGATTTCACAACTATGCTTGTACTGGAAATAGAAACAACCATACTCTATAGAAAAATCACCTCAACTCTTATAGTTGCAAACATCAATGGAACACTCTCACTTATATGCAACATAATGAATTGAAACTTGGGTGCGAAGGTGATAACATCTACCCATTCAATCAATAAGTCCTTCACATGAGAGGACAATTAATGGAAAGGTGGAAGCGATTTCCGTCACATGTGCCAATATTCTGAATCATTATACAGAAACCGCCATGCAAGCCACCACACAAACCGTCGCTCGCCTGTCACATTGATGGTATTTTTTATGCAATAATGATGGAAGTGACCAAAAAGCACTTCGTTAAAATCGCTTGCATTTTTAAATTAATTACATCCAACTTTCATTTTTGCGACTCAATTTAATATTACGACATCACTTCTCTTCCTTTGACAACTCTTTAGCCTTCTACACATTTCTTTCCTTACAACAGACCAAGGGCCTTTACTATAATTTTTCATTGGTGACAAATAAATAGTCTACAATGACTTTTTCTTTCTCTACAACAGACTGGTATCCTGCAACCAAACAGTTACTAAAAACATCTATAAGAGTTTTTTTGTTTTTTGTTTTGTTTTGTTTTTCATTCAACCAAGTCACAACTATCCTGGTAAGGCTTTATACAACTTCCATTAACCAATCCTTTGACATGTGTTCCATATAATTTACCCAGTTGTATTGTGTCTCCTTCAGTGAATTGAATGACAACATAAGGTCCCAAACAATGTGTTTTTAGTTTTCCAGGATGCCTTAATAACTTACTATCATAGAGGAGGACAAGTCCTCTGACATGAAATTGTTTATTCGTAATGTGTCGATGATGCCATACTTTATGTTGTTTCTTTTCAACATTTTGTTGATAACCTGCAACAGAGAGCTCTTCCTCCAACTACACAAGATATGATGGTATTTCCTCGATAGCACCAACATCTGTCATATTTGTAATCATAACAATCCTTAAATTGGGTACAATATATTCCATTAGCATAAAAACCTCTAGTCCATCCACCAGTAAAAATGGCGTTTGACCTGTCAACTTCTTACAGGTCATGCGATATGCCCACGTTACCGCATAATTTTTTTGGTCCTAGTATTCTCTTTGAACATTGCAAATATTTGTCAACGCATTCTCCAGAAAATTGTTGAATGATTTGACAACACCATTTGCTTGAGGGTGATATGGTGTTGTATTTATATGTATGATATGTAATTATTTAGTTAATTATTCGATCAACTGATTGAGAAAATGCATACCTTGATGACTTATCAAAATCTTTGGGAATCCAAATCTAGTCACGACATTGTTCAAAAATTTGGAAGTCATTGCAGTAGTACAATCCTTTACTAGTGCTCCTTTGACCCATCTATTCAAGTAACCCACCACAGCAATAATGTATGTTTCCCCTGTTCGCTTTCCTGGTCGGTGAATAGGACTGGTAAAATCATTAGCCCATTTTCCAAACGTCTATAAAGTTATCTGAGGTACTAGCGAAATTTCATCTTGTCATGGTGAATTTTTGTTTCTCTGATAGAAATCACAACCGCGATAGTATTCTCGAGCATCCACATGCATGGTGGGCCACCATAATCTTTCTTTCTATATCTTTCTCACTGTATATTTTATAGCAAAAATGGCCTCCTGAGACACCAACATGGGATTCATTTAATATCATTGGTATCTCGTATTCCAAGACACAATAACGAATAATCTCAATAGGGCCTAATTTATATAATTGTCCAACGATCAACTAGAAGTTTGCAGCTCACACAAATAACTATTTTTTCTACACAGTACTAAATTCGTTGGCACATATTTCGTAGTCAATAATTGTATGATATCTCTGTACTGGTCATCGAAATTTGTGTTCACAAATAGTTGCGCATCAGGAAGACTATCGTTGAGTTCACATGTTCTTCTTTACTTTCAAGCCTTGATAGGTGGTCTGGTCTTGAGTTTAGTCGGCTTGTCTTAAAAATGACTTCAAAATCAAATTCCTAAAAAAGGAGGAGCCACCAACAAATCTCCCCCCCGAACACTAGCTTGTTCACCAAGTATTTCAATGCTGAATGGTATGTGAAAATCTTGAAATTTCCACCTAACGAATAGTGTCAAAATTTGTAGTGCATACATCATAGCTAAGCCTTCTCTTCCAGTCGTAGTGTAATTCTTCTCTATTGTTGGCAATTTCCTTCTAGCAAAGGCAATAGGATGATTAATGGATCCTTCGCTAGGTTGCGCCAGTACAACGACAAGTGTGACAGATGATTCATCGTCATGTACATGAAATTCATTCTTCCAGTATAGAAATAAAAGTATTTGCGTTGTGACCATTTTGTTCTCTAGAAGATCCAGAATTTCTTCTCAATTTTCCATCCACTCAAACTTAATATCCTTTTTAAAATTTTTTTCCATCGGAACAATTTCCTCTGCTTATCCGATTGATAAATTTTCTATAGTATCCTACATGTCCCAATGTCATTCTTGACTGCTTCACTATCGCAGGGGATGGTAGGTTGACAATGATCACAATTTTAGCAGGTTCGACTAGGATTCCATCGCGATAAACTACATGCCCCAACATAATTCCACAAGGGGCACAAAAGATACATTTCTTTAAATTCAATGAAATATAATATTGTCGACACCCTTCTAGCATCATTCTGAGGCTCTCAATGTGATCCTTTATGAGCCCAAACATTGTCCAGTAATCAAAGTAGACCTAAAGAAACTTATGAATAAAATATTTGAACGCAACCACTACTATCCTGGAAAAGATAAAAAGAGAATTCTTGAGTCCAAAGGGCATGACTATGTATTGAAAACATCCCCACTTCATCGCAAAGGTTATCTTGTGTCAGTATTCCTTTGTGATTATGATCTGATGGTATCTAGAGAACCCATTAATAAAAGAATAAGATTCTTGAACCCCAACACTTTCTAATACCTCATCCGTAAATGGAGTTAGAAGCGATTCATATAGGCAGGAATCATTCAAATTTCTTAATTCGATGCAAATGCATACTTCACCGGTAGTCTTCTTATCCTGCACTACTATTATACTGATCTATTCTGATTCTTGAATTGATTATATGCTACCTGCATCTAGTATTCAATCTAATTCTGTCTTGACCTTTTCTTTATACCATATGCAACTGGTATGGTCACTACTTCATAGGTCTTGCATCAAGTTTTAAAGGTATATTCATTTGTCTAAGGTCCCCAACAATCCCTTTCATTTCTGAAAATTATGTAAGGAATAGATCCTAAAACTCATGCAATAAGTTCGTAATCTTCCCGACAGTTTCTTAATCCCAATAATCTCTGATATTGGCGAACTATGGATCCTCTTGAGATCTAATGATTACTTTTTTTTGTTTTTAATGGATTTAGGAACTAGTTACTTGAATTACCAAATCCCTCCATCGCGTGAGTACCTTCATATTATGTGATGTTCATGTATCACAGGTGGACTATCATGCTGCTCTGATTGAAGTTTGATGTTTACATACAGATATATTCAAAATGTTTGTTTCGATTATTTGCAATGCAACATCAATCGAAGGATGATCATTAACAAACTCGTATGTGCATGTAATCTAGCAGCCTGTCTATCCCATTCAAGAGTCCCTTGTCACACCTCAATCAACGTGTACCATTGCCTTGGTATCATATCCAATGTATGCAAAAAATGATGAATCCATTCCTATCGCGGGCATGCCTCCCATGTCTCACAAAAGTATGCAATGTGCTCAAACAGATTAGTCAATCCTGTGTACTTCTGACAAGTATAAATGATATTTAGTCAAAATCATATCTGCATCAATTTTTGGCATTGAGGCCGGTCTGGGATAGATTCTTTATGTGTGGCCCACCATCTGGAAGGTGTAGATTTTAGCGCAAATTCCATAGGGAATTAGCGTTGATGTTCCGTAACTTTATCTTCAAATTATTTTAGAAATATTCCAGGCTAGGTAAGCCTTCATATGTGGGTAGATCACATGACTCGGTACCTACACATCATGCAAATTGTTTAATTCTTACGCATATTCTCATCGATACTTCATGTAATCGGTTATGCCAATTTTCCATCGACCATTGGATTTACATAATCATTCCTTGTAGAAGTGATATTACAAATCTGGTCTAGATAATCTCCTTGTCCTTCACTATTAAGTTGTTCGACATATCTCTTCCTTTCTAGGGGATCAATTGGTGCGACTACCCTTAGATCTAAATCTTTGAATGTTGATATGATTTTCTTGAAATTTAGAATTATGTGATTATCAACTTCCCAGTCAATCGCCAAAAGTACAGGATACAGATTTGTATCATCAACAATGTCAATCACTTCAAAGTCGACATAATATTTAAGGGCTTCTACCTAGACAAGCACTTGATTCAGTTGAACGATAGGTAGAACCTTCGTCTGGTTTGCTAATCAGAGTTGGACATGAAACCATACTAGTCTTGACTTTCACATGCTCTCCCATGTTTTTCTAGTCAAAATGTTGACATTGGAGCCCAATTCAAGAATAATATAATCCATATCATAGTCTCCTATGTGTGCAATCATTCTTAGTTCATGACCAATATTCAGTTTGTTCCGGATATGATTAACCCCTTTTTTCTAGTCGCAACTCTTCTTGGGGTTCTTCTATTAAAGCTGTCAATTCTGTGACAACATCTTTATCTTAGATTAGATTTAGGAAAATTTTAAAGAATTCTTTTAATTTACTAACCTTTCCTGTCGGATTCTTTCAGAGTAGCTGGTCAAATATTTCAGGCACTCCATTATTGATATTCCTGAAGTCGACGCTTGATTTCTATTGACGAATTCTTGTCACGCATCCAAGAATACTTCCTTTTATTTTGGGACGTCCAATGGCACTTTCCTTTGTATTGATGGTTGCACCCACGGTTGTATGTATAGTGATTCTTGGTGTGATCTAGTTGCAACACCTCCTCTTATGACAAAAACTATATGCAGTTCCCTTGGTTCAACACAAATTTTATGGATATTCTGATTGGGGTTCGGATTGGGATTCTGCGGTGGAATCAAATTTCCCACATTCCTAGCATGCCATTTGGAAATCAGTTGAGTACATTCCTCAACAACGTGGTCAAAATCCTTACAATATGAACATGTCTTCATAGGACTCACACAGTCCCTAGCAAAATGTCCAGGATTCCCACAATTATAACATATAATTTGGCCTCTTCCGCGACCAAATCCTACTCCTTGTCCTCGACGTCTTAAATTTACACCCCCCTAGGTTGAGGATATTGTTGCTGTGGGTACTGATTCTATGGATACTGTGGATGCGGATACCAAGCTTGTGGATATTGAACTTGAGCCTGCTTAGCTTGCATCTACTCTTCATTCTTCATTAAATAGGTATCCATTGTTTTCTCTTGTAGCAGCTGATATGCTCTGCAATTCTTGTCATCATGGCCAACTGATATGTAAAATTTACAGTATAAACTAGTCAACACACTTACAATCTTCTGTAAGTACAAACACTCTTCCTACCAATGGCCTCTAGTCTGGCATATTCTATACCAAGGAATCCCTTGTGTATTCATCGGGTTTGGTGCTCCTGATGTGACTTAGTTCATAAACGCTGGTCAATTATCTTTATGGTGTCCCTCTTTTCTACATTTTTTACACCACATTTCTTCCTGGATCTCTTTCCCTTTTTTAATATCATGAATTTGTAGCATAAGGATGGCTAGTTACGATTGGATTCGCATCATCCATGTACTAGTCTCTCCCACACATGAGGATTCCAATTTCATATTCAGTTTGAGAGCCTCAGTCCATGACACAATATTTTGTTGCATCAGGGGGATTCAGATGTGTGGTAACAATGTCGATATAAATCATTATTTGTGATGAACATCCAACATATGGAAACTTACATTAGTTGTCAACTTCTTGAATATCTGGTTGAAATACCAAATAAATTATCTAGACAATTTCTTAATCTCTTTTATCTCTTTTATACAATGAGATTCAGATTTGGACTTTCTGAATTTGTCTATTAATCCCGCTTGGCTTTTGTCTAGTGTTTTCTATGCAAATCCTATTGGAACCACAAAGAAATTCATTTACAAGTCTAATGCACTACCCCTACGGGTTATGATCATTTGACCCTTCTTGATGGATTCATATTGGCCCTGTCGCACGGTCCACATGGCTTCACATAGAAACCAATGTTGCTTTGGGTCTTCTAACCCATTTTCATTAAAGATCGATATCTTAATATTATTCCCAACCATTTGATTTGTTTTAGGAACTACTCGACTAGTGGGGATTCCTTGTATGCTTTTTCCATCACTATTGTTACTTTGATTAACAAAACCTGTAGGAGATGAGTTTCTAGATCTTACCTCTGGAGACGTATGCGGGGTTGTGGCTGTGTTGTACTTGTACTCTTGATCTGGGGATTTTTCTTCTCTTTCATATATATGGTGGTATTTCTCTTTCTCGTCACAAGAACCTCCATCCAAGTGTGACATCAAATCATAGTCTTCTCCTTTGGTCGTAGTGCAACTTCCACTTCTAGTCACAGTCCTTCTTCTCTTTCCTGATTGAAATCTTCTTCCATTCCCTAGACGCCCAACTTCTAGTTCAATTCTTCTATCAGCAGGGAACATCTCATCTTACTTTGCTCCATTTTTCTCACACTTCATTTGCCACATATCCCAGGTCTCCACGCAAAAAATATTTACTCGTCGAACTCCATTCTCAGGATCCATTTCTCACATACAAACATATTTATCCAAATCCTTAATAATGTCAAGTACCATCCTCTCAGTCCTTGGATAAAATTTCTTCTGCCTCAGTGTATGATGTTATTGTTTCGACATAATTCAGTGTTGTATCCTTCCAAAATATTGTCAACCCAGAACTAAACCTTCCTAGATATGGGGTTGCTAACATTTTTCAGCTGCTGAATCAGTCGAGGAATCCACTCTATTGGTTCTCTTTCTTGAAATTTTTTCTGCTGGGTTGCTAGCTTTAACAACCATTCATAAAATAAAACACAAAATTCACAAAAGAATATCTCATGAATATCAGTATAAATGTACAACTCCAACCACTCTTTTGGGTTCAGCCGGGATCCTTCACTCTCTTACCGCGCAAACTGTTAGTGTTTTAAAATCTACCCAATCTTGAATTTCTGGCTTCTTCGAGTACCAAAACATATCCCTCACCAAAATTATTCACGGATCCTGAAAAATAACCATTTGTTGGCTTTTTTCATCTAGTCGACCTTAGTAGTCAACAAAGACCCAGATATCGGCCTGACAAACCAGAGCTAAGTCGGCAGCACCTGCGACGTAGTCTCACTTGAGATATCTTTATGGGGAACTACCAGAACCAGGTTTCTGCAATTAGGTGGGGATTTCTGCTCTTGTTGCACGTTATTACAACGCTCGACCAAATCCAAGGATTATACTTCCTACCCCTTGTGTATTTATTCAAGTTAACATGCTATATACTATTCGACACATCTTGTAGCCTTCAACATGAAGGCCAAATCACAGATTCATCCAACAAGAAATGTGTCATATACATAATTGAGATTATTCATAAATAGAAGGGATGCAACACATTCATATCTACTTATTCACAATATGCATACCATTCAACATAAACACACTCATCACATACACATAAAGGCAACATTTAATGTGGAAACCCATCTGGGAAAAACCACAAAGGTGCTCTTCATCTAGAATGAGAAATATATCAAAACCTTTTGTCTATGCACTTAGCTTGTAGACTCTATTCTAGATATTCTTTACAACTTATACATACTTCTCTCCTCTCATGCTCTCTAGTCTTGGATATCTTAAGTTTTCCTCTCCTTCACTCTACTATTGATCCACACACATCCTGGATCGAATCTCTTCTCTACAACTCTACGACTCTGAGAATAACCCACTCTACTTCTTTAACATCTAGGACAAGAGCTAGAGGGAGACCAACCCAAACAGAGCTTGGTTTATCCCTTTAATAATCTCTTACATGTCATAATCAAATGACTTTAATATATTAGCCGAAATGATTTCATTCCTATTCTCGTACATTCAGTTACAATTGACAATAGGAACTATCAGCCCAAAAAAACAAATTATTCTTTGTTACCCAAGCATGATATATTCTAATTGAATTCTTACCCACGATCACTTGAATTGTCCATTTCAACTGTTGTAATCTTCTCTATCATTCTCCCTTCCATCATAGTTTCTCTCATCACAACTCCTCTTCTGTCACGGACTATTCCATCACCTTTTTTTGTCGTCGCATCTTCTCCTCTGTCGTGTGACCAAATCTTCATATTCCAGAGAAAAATTATGGACAAGTTCTTAGTATCTTTTCCTAAGGCCAACAATAATAAAGAGAAAAGGGGATAGAGACTCGCCTTGTCAAATTCCCCTTGTGGTGCATATAATACCCGCCAGAACCCCATTGATAAGAACTAAAAAAAAGGGCAAGTATATGAGTTTCATTATCCATTGAATCTAGTCATTCTGAAAACCAAAAGCCCTAAGAACTTCATGCATATACTGCCAATTTAATTTATCATAGGATTTTTCTATATCCAATTTTAATTTCATCATAGGGGCATGGGTAGTTTTAAGGGAATGGATAATTTCATGGGTTACGATGATGCCATCCATAATCTGATTCCCTTCCACAAAACCTGATTGTTCTTGGGAGATAATGCAAGGAAGGATCGGTTTTATGCGGTTGGAAATGACTTTGGTGATTATATTATAGATGACATTGCACAAGGAAATCGATCTAAAATGGTCATGGGATACTAGGTCCCCCACCTTAGGAATGAGGCAAAAAAGTAGCATTGAGGTCTAGGAGGATATGCTAAGTCTTCTTAGCATCTTCAACAATTTTCCATACTTCTCCCTTGACCAAATCCCAAAAGGCATGGAATAAATTTACCGTGAATCCATCAGGACCAGGAGCCGTACCTGCATCCATTTCCCCACATCTTCTTCCACTTATGTCATAAGGATTGGTCACATTAGCATATTGATATAGGCTTCCATTACTAGGTGGGGGATGTTCCTGGTTATCCGATTTATTTCCACACTTCTATCCTGGATAGTTGCTTCCAAAATATTCTGGAAGAAGTGGATGAATTCCACCTCAATGTCTTCCCTTTTCTCAACCCAATATCCCTTTGCCTTTCTTAGTCTAAGGATACGGTTGAGAATCCGATGCTAGGTGACTAAGCAGTGGAATAATTTTGTGTTCCTTTCCCCCTCTTAAATCCACTTAATCCTCAATTTTTGTTTCCATATAAGTTCCTCTTGTTTTTCCCTTTCCTCCAACTGAGCCAGGAGCCTCCCCTCCTCATGAATTCTAGGAGAGAATCATTCCCTCATCCCCAATGTTTGCAGGCGCTCCAAATTTCCTTGCAGGAGGGCCTTTTCTTTGAAAATGTTTTGAAATTATTCTTTGTTCCATTTATTTATATTACTTTTGATAGGTTTGAGCTTATTTTGGAACATGTACATGGTTTTCCTATCTACCCATCCAGCCTCTTCTCTCTAGTGATGAAGTTTGTCCTAAAATTCCAAGTGTCTTAGCCATAATTGTTCGACATGAAAGGGTTTTTTAAACTAGGACCCAAGGCCACTCCACCACAGACACACCGACCAATGGTACAAACTTGCTAAGGGAAGAACTAGGGAGGTTATTTCACTTACGAGGTATAGAATGGATTCAAAAATTAGAAACATGTCCAAACGAGAGGCTATATGCCGCTCTGCTCCCCTTCTATTATTCCAAGTATAAATGTTATCCCCCATGGAAATATATACCATCCCAATCTCTTTAATGGCTTCCTGGAAGAGAAGCCATGAATTTACCAATCCAACATACAAAGTTTCTATGCTATCATCTTCATGAGGAACAAGCGATGGCATATCACCAAGATAACAACCTACGCCTAAGTGTAATATGCTACTATTCACATACTAGGTGTAATATGATAATATTAAACATTGTGATGAATGAGTTCTTTTTTGTTGTTTTGATTAAATTTACAATTTCATAAGCTTAAAATCGACATAATATCTTATATGCTAGTTTTCCTTACTAATTTGCTTAAATTCTGCGAAAACTACTTAGTCACTATGATTGGGAAACTCTATTGAATTGGATGGAGTTGACATCATAGGCATATAATTTTCTACGAGGTCAAGGTAATAATATGTTGAGATAACACCCTTATTTCAATTTCAAATAACTTGTATTACTTTTCACATGTATGGTGGAGTCGATATATCCAGGAAGCCAAATAAGTGAGGGATACAAATCTTACGTCCATCACCATGAATAAATGAGTAAGGGATATAGAGTTTATATTTTCAATTTCAAGGTCTCTCATGGTCTGTCGTGATTTTAACATTATAGTGCTTGGAGGGAAAAAAGTGAAAAGTAACGAAGATCATTGCTTTTTCAATGCACACATGTTAGATTTAGCCTATTTGTAAGTTACCATGATGACATAAGGCTAATAATTGGTGGAGTGTGTGACTAAACGCTAAAGCAAATGATTTTTTATTAGCCATCTAAATTGCATGACAAAATAATTAGTGATCGAATGTGTGCTTTTAAAGGACAAAATCATAATTAATGATAGAGTGTGTGCCTCATGACAAAAGCAAAGGAATTTATGTTAGTCATCTAAATTGCAGGACATAATCTTTTATTAGAAAAGTACATTGGCATACCCTTTTATTCAAATAGTGCATTGAAACTCTTTCATTAGAAAGTACATGACATTTTATTTTTATTTTTAAATTAAAAAATTTAATGAGATGATTTTTTTAGTAAAATCAAAAATATGCCTAGTGTTCTGGATATTTCTAGCAACATAATAACATTGATAAAAAGGTATTTTTAAAGTATAGATCCATACAATTAGCTTTAATTTTATTTCCATTTCCTTGTGGGAGGTGGCCATGGTTGTCTCTATTTTTCTTTGAATATGTAAAGATAATAATTGAATATGTAAAGATAATAAGGTTAAATAATACTATGGTGATCCATAAAATAATAAAGGTTGGGGCAATGACTTTCATTTGCTCCATACAAACAGCGAGATGAAATTAATAATCACAATAACTAACATTCTCTATTAAAAAAATAATAACACGTCCTCTATTATTACTATAAGATATTCAAATATAAACTCCAACAATAATTTTAAGTTTTAAGGTATTGCTAATTTAACTAAATAAGTAATATGACAGTCCTATCGACCAAAAAACACAGTAATACCTCTTACTATCAGTTTGAAAGGCATAGAGATACGGGAAACAACCGCTCTTATCAAACCATCCTTTGAAAGGCAGTCATGAAGACGTCTAAATTACATGTGATAAAGTCTCCTAAGTGTCATAAAATGCCAAGAAACCTGAAAAGCTATGAGTTGTTTTATTACTTACTTTGTTGTGCTATGATAAGTTTATAAGGTGGAATTTCCAAATTTATAATTATCATTTTAGTTTTCTCTCAAATTAATATCCGTCTCCTCTCAAATTCGGCCAGCAAAAGAGACCTTGAGTTGGAGAGTGACTTTGCTAAATCAACCCAGCAGTGAGCAAACCAGATTAGTTATCTATATTTAGTATATTTTAAATTTTAGAAAGAAGACATCTTAGTTTCTTTTCAAGTTTAAAAAGCATGAATATTAGCTTTTGTATTTTTTTTGAAATCTTACGAAGCATCAAATCTTAGGAATCTTAAGAAGCATCAAATAACGGCAAACATGTTTAAATGAAATTCAACCGTTAGGAAACGCTCAGTAGGAAACACATTTCCAAACAAATAACGACAAACATGTTTAAATGAAATTCAACCGTTAGGAAACGATCAGTAGGAAACACATTTCCAAACACGAGGTGCCAAATTTAAATTTCCCATATAAATTTAAATTTGTTTTATTATTATGAAGCGGGCAAGTGAAGGTTGTTATGACAGAATGCTCCAGAGGGTTTGAACATTTCTCCACGTTGAATGTCCAAGAAAATTGCTGGCAGATTTTTTCGGTGTGAGGTCATAAAATGGTAAGATGGTTTTGGGTACCATTTAATTCAATCGACTTACAGAGCATGATGTTTCAGGATTTATGGAGCATGAGATTCGCCGTGAGCCTCAAGTAGCAGCAATGTCCCACGCTTAGAACACACCCGTCAACATGACCCAGAAGGAGAGAATTAAGTGGTTCAGAAACAACATTCCCAGCTTCAAATTCCTCCGCTCGGATTCGATCTCGGGCCAATTCTCAAGCAAAGTGAAGGCATTCTTCAAGCCCTGCAAGCTCCACTTCTTCATGACGTGGATATCGCGAGTCGAATCCTTCGGCTCTCGGGAGCGGCTATCCATAGATAGCCTCTTCAAATGGAATCCTTCGTGTTGCCTTAGACGCAGGAGAAGAGATTCTACGGCCTTTTAGAAGCCAATAGTTTCAGATAATGGTCGTGGCACCCGATCTCGGCCACCTCTTCAAGAAAACCCCGGCGAATTCGATCCCGGGGAAGTGCCATTCGCCCAAAACCTCTTCAAGAAAACCCCAGCGATTTCGATCCTGGGGAAGCCGTGATTTCGATCCCGGGGAAGTGCCATTCGCTCAGAACCTATCCAACATCCTTCGCCTGGCGTGGACATCGACGCGGACATGATAGTTCTCCGAAGCTTTGGAAAACGCCACCGGAGCGCAGAACGTAGATCCCAGAACCGGGCGGTGGAATCGGCTGAATAATGTCGTTTTGGCGTTCGATAAACGACATCCTCTGCTAGTCAAGTTCAAAGAGGAGTTTGCCCTCACGTTCGACGGCAACAGATTTATAGACCATGTCTATTTACTTAGATCTGGCAGATTCTGCCAGATTACCAAGTCGTTGGAGCAGATATGCTTCTTTCATCTTAGCTGTTGTCAGTCAGATTGGAGCAGATATGCTTCTTTCATCTTGGATTTCTGATGTTTCAGGCATGGAGCACCTGTCTATTTACTTAGATGGAGCAGACTCCGCCAGATTCTCCCATGGTATGTCTGTAATTGCTTTGGATTGAAGGCATTTGTTCACTGCATATTTTTGTGTTTCTCAGCTTTCCAGAAAAGTCCAGACTTGTCTCTAAATATAGGATTGTAACATTGATTTTGAAATCTGAAAAATTCTTCACAATACGATAATTGATTTCAGTTTTTTTATTATGAAAGTCTGCATTCTTATTTTCGTAGGGGTTTTGTGCAACAGCTCTTTACGATCATTTCCCCAAAACCCAAACCCAATTTGAGTTGGGATATTCTATTTTGAATCGGCTTGCCTGGGAAGGAGATAAGAAGGTAGGGAGCCATAACAATTTCCAAGTAAGCTTGTGCTCATGTCAATTTATTTTTGGTATCAGAGAAGCAGAGTAAATAAAAGAAAAACCGATGTCATAAAAGAAACTTGAAAATAATAGAACCCATCCTCCCCCATTTGCAGTTAGAACAGAACAGGTTCAAAGAAATTTGATTATAACAGAACCCATAAAAAAAATTGATTACATATTTGATTCCTGATATTCTATTTTGAATAGGCTTGTACAGAAACTGTGGCTCACTCATGCCAACTGGATGTGCTTCATAGTCGTGTTCACGGACTAGGAGGAGATAGAGAGGCTCAGACGCCGGGGGATATCGTGATCAAGGTATGGCATCTCTCTGACTTGGGCTTGGCCTATACCATTAATCAAATAAATTAGCAAAGACATCTCAGGATTGCATTAGATGTAGATTTGATATATTATTTTGGCTGGGAACGTTTATTTCTTTGTTTCCTGTTCATTTTTCTTAATTTCCAATTTCAGCAGTTCTTGATTACTTAGGGTTTAAGGGTCACTGAATCGACTAGATAAATTTCTACTTCCCTTCAGAAACGCTTATAGATTTCTTTGTTAAAGACTTCAAAAATTTATTCAAATCTTTATTGTTACGGTTTGTGTTTTGTTTACTTCATTCAAATCTTTATTATTATGGTTGAAGTGTTTTGTTTACTTTTTCATAGAGAGGAACGATTTATCAGCGATTTTTTATTATTTAAGAACTCGCTCTATAAAATATCAATATACTAGTAGGAGATTTAATAATTATATGGATATCTAATAGTTACCAGTAAATATTCCATGTGATATAATGATTATGCATGGTTATCATACCTATAAAAGAAATCGTTCATATTTCATGTCCCATGGCTGGATGCTTATGAAAAAACAGCAGAAGGTCCGTCTCACTATTAATTACACCGAGTCTCTGAACATGCATAACAGTGTTTCCCTATGCTGTAGGATTCCATGTGCTAGAGTCTGACCGCACAATACTGGTGTGAAATACTTACTTTCAAGGTATGCCATCCATATTTGCACGATTTTTTTGTTAAAAAGCTGTTCAACTTTGAAGAACTTGCATATTTGTAACATTTATAGCTGCCATATTTGTACATGTACGAAGTGATATGGTAATTTTTGTGGTCATTATCACCAAATTCGGTGACATAATTTTCGGTGAAATTTATGAAATTTCATTTTTAGTTGTATAAATAATTTTAATGCGGTGAAATTTATGAAATTTAGTTGTATCAATAATTTTAATGTTTTTTTAATTTAGGATATCTGAACCCTTAGGAAGCTTATTGGTTTTGTAGCCGCTTTGGAAGTTTGTCATTAGCTTCTGTAGCAAAAGTATTGATCACTTATTTCATGGTGTGATCATGGTGTTACAGGTTTGTCAACTAATTGTCAATCGGTTAGTGATTATGAATTTTCTTTACTTTTTATTTATAATTTAAAACCATCACTTCAATTTTATTTCTAATTTTAAAAATTGACACTTAATTTTTTTTATATTGAGTTTTAACTATTTTTCAGTTCCTTACTCTAATTATTATGAATTTTTCATAATTTTTTACCACTCATTTTTAGTAATTTGATTCCTGATATTCTATTTTGCATTATGAATTTTTCATAATTTTTTACCTCATTTTTCGTAATTTGATTCCTGATATTCTATTTCGCATAGGCTTGCACAGAAGCTGTGGGGCAATCATGCCAACGAACGAGGAGGAGATGAAGAGGCTCAGGCACCTGGATATCATGATCAAGGTATGGCTTCTCTTTGACTTGACCTTGGCCTATTTAAATTACTGAAGGAATGCATTAGATTTGGATTTGATATATTACTTTTGCTGTAAGTACCTTGTAGCGTGTGTTCTTCATCGAAATTTAATGGAAGTTGAGAAGGAATATCCTCTCTCCATGTTGACGTTTCTTTTTTTATTTTCATGTTGACGTTTTTTTTTACAGATTGCATGTTTTTTCATCATTTAAAATCTTCTTCAATTAACTTCTTTCAGAATTCGGTTCCACTAAGGTTTAAAGTCTCCAACCAGAATAGCATCCGTTAGCGTCTACGATGCTCCAACTACCTGCACAAACGAAAATCGAAAAATGGAGTGCAAGAGATAATCGACAACCATTAATCTCAACCTAAGTGAAATATTCCTGTAGACCCCAAATTCGCTTCCCTTTCACTTGCTGGTAGACCCCAAATCCAAATCCTTTGACTCAGTGTAGACCTCATAAGCCAGATTTATGATGCCAGATTTATGATGTGTTGTTATCATGGTGTTATAGGTCACCAAGCTCAGTGTAACAGGTTGGCCAATTTTTCCTTTCAATGTTATACTTTTAGGAAACTTATTGGTTATGCATTTGATATCTGAACCTTATGGATCAAGATCAAGTAGTGGGTTCTGTAGCAGTTCCTTGAAGTTTGCCATTAGCTTCTGCAGCAATCATAATATTATCTACAAATTATGCAATAACTTCTTCATAAAGTTGCAAGATCAACTATAGAGGTAACCTATGTAATATCAGATAGAATCTCACTATCTAGTTAAAATAGGGGTTGCTGATCTGTCTATCTTGTTTTCTAAATAAAAGCAAAATCAAGAGTGTTGTTTTCTAAATAGCAAATAGAGTTGGTGACCTGTCTATCTTGTTTTTTAAATAAAATCAAAATCAAGAGTGTTGTTTTCTAAATCGTCATTTAAAGATGTCATGAAATCAAGAGTGCTGTGGGTTCATCCAAATTTGCTTTGTTAACTTGACAACAAAACTGTTTGCATAGAAATTGTCTGGTATGGCTAGTTGTTAAACCTTTCTATCAATCGAGATGTTATTGTATTCATCTCTAGTTGTTAAACCTTTCTATCAATCAAGATGTTATTGTATTCATATATAAGGGAGAGGCCACTAGCTCTTTCTTCATTGATTTCTAACCTAGATTTGATGGACGTGAATTCATGAGTTAGCTCAAATTAAAACCAACCATGTTCTACTTTCAAACTAAATCAAATCAAATCAAACTAGATGTCTATATGATCCGATATTTTATTTTTCTATCGTTTATAACTTAGAGCACACCCTGATCTCTGTGGATCACCCTAATTCAAT
Organism: Pseudotsuga menziesii; assembly: GCA_001517045.1. Lineage (NCBI taxonomy): Eukaryota > Viridiplantae > Streptophyta > Pinopsida > Pinales > Pinaceae > Pseudotsuga > Pseudotsuga menziesii. Next base: position 345,168 of record LPNX010652348.1, read on the forward strand.
ATATATTGGTTTCTGCATGCCCCTGCATTCAGATAACTAGCCATTGGAATAAAAGGTAAACTCACTAGATCAGATATCATCAGAGCAGGTGAGGCACTAAACATTTATAAGGATCCAATGTTAAGTTCATGAGAAGAGCATAGACGAGATAAATACAAAAGCTAAAACCTTGTCAACACTTCGATCCAAAACTTACTTTCTTGCACAGACAATGATCGTAAAACCACTTTCTTTTCGAGAAAAACTTGGGATCAATTATCTTAATTTATGCATTAGTTTACTTATAAGTTATGTATATTGGTTCACCATCTTTGTGTCGATGTATTGGTATTAAATCCATTTTCTATGCAGTGAATCCTATGTCCACCCCTTTACATGCGTAATGTAGCGCTAGGTTAAGCCCAAGATGCCTGATACTTGACTTGTCACCAATCACGAAATCCATTTTCTATGTAGTGAATCGTAATGTAGCGCTAGGTTAAGCCCAAGATGCCTTATATATATTACGTGACTTGTCACCAATCACGAAATGGAGATATGTGATAGTGAGCTGAATTGGAAAAGCATATCATTCCATTTCACGAACGTTCTTCACAAGAGACTTGAGAATTATTGGAGGCTTAGAGAGAAATGATACAGTAACTTTGCTTCACAAAGGAGCTGGTTTTCCAAGCAACGTGAACAGACGACTAGATTTACCTGGAATATTTTGGTACTTTCGAGATTTGTATTTCAATTCATTGAGTTGCATTGGATTCGTAAATATGTTGAGCCCCATCTCATGGTTCGCGGCCAAAAGACTCTCTTTCACCGACCACCAACAATATTTGGACCCTTTGAGCCCCATCTCATGATTGGTGACGAGTCGAACAATATATCAGAGATGTTGGGATTAACTTATAAACCACCAATGTTCGGACTCTTTGGGGACTTATGCTATAATTGTACAAAAGTGAAAATAAGTATGTCGTGATGCAGTTTCTTTTATTAAATTTCCATTTATGATGTGTTGTTATCATGGTGTTACAGGTCAACAACCCCAATGTAACAGGTTGGTTAACTAATTGTCAATCAGTTAATTTAGTGGTTCTAATTTTTCCATACTTTTTATTTCTGATTTAAAATTACCACTTCAATTTTATTTCTCATTTTAAAAACTACCACTTTAATTTTATTTCTCATTTTAAAAATTACCAATTTTTTTATATTGGGTTTCAATCAATTTTCAATTCCTTAGTCAAATAATTATAATTTTTTCCTAACTTTTTATGACTAAACTAAAAGTGATTATTTATTTTTCTGTATTTTTTAAATAGTTAGAATTTTATTAATATCTTAATTTTTTTATTTAAAGCCTCAGCTAATTTCAATCTCTTAAATCAAAAGATTATGAAATTTTCATAACTTTTTACTTTAAGTTAAAAATGGCCACTTCATTTTTTATATGGGTTAGTAATTTTTTATATCTTAGTTATGTAGAATTTGATTAGATGAATTTTTTTTTTATAATATAACTAGATTTTAGGTTTGTTTTATGATATTAAGTAAATTTAACTTTTTATGACTAAATTAAAAGTGATTATTTAATTTTTTATATTTTTTAAATACTTAGAATTTTATTGATATCTTAATTTTTTTATTTAAAGCTTCAACTAATTTCAATCTCTTAAATTAAAAGATTATGAAAATTTCATAACTTTTTACCTTTAAGTTAAAAATGACCACTTCATCTTTTATATGGATTAGTCATTTTTTATATCAGTTAATTATGTAGAATTTAATGAGATGATTTTTTTTTTGTTATAATATAACTAATTTTTAGGTTTGCTTTATCATAGTAAGTAAATTTGTTTAAAATATTAGTAACATAAATTAATTTCCTTAAAACTGATATTAGTAATTAAGTTTGGTACAATTGAAATTGGTTATATATATATTCTATGATTTGATAGTACAAAGATTATTTTGTTGTTAATATTGAAATAGTTTACTTTCTTTATAGATTATAATTGTTATATTGTTTACTTTTAGAGATAGTGAACTCTTTTTAATTTATTTTTCATGGTTAACATATCTTTCTCTTATATATAAATTTAATTGGAATATTTTAATGAGAATAAGATGGTAGAATATCTTTGTATTTTATGTATATTAAATTGTATACATTTTTCTTTATAATGTTTACATTAGTATGTTGGCCATATGATTTCTACTCAAAGTCTTGTATAGAGTGTTTTCGAAGGACAATTTTGGGAAAATGCCTGGAAACAATTTCCTAACTCGGTATCTTGACACATGTGCCTTTTGTTGTAACTGGAAACTAGGACGCCGTTGCGCTAGTAATAGGTGGAGGGAGATAACTCCCAGAGAAGCCCTCCTAGTACGCCCCAAGTTGGGTGGTCGACCATGTCTACACAAGGTTTTTAAAGTGGTCTAACGAGGGACCCCCCTTTGTTAACACTCTATACATGCAACCTAGGAGCTAGTATCTCTTTCTTTAGTCATTATACCATGTACGTATACCTTATTATAACATGTATACTTTTAACCCCTATTTACTTAAACCCCTCTCTACTATAACCCCTATCACACATAACCCCTCTAAACCTTAGCTACTTTATCCACTATATCATCCAACCCATACATAGAACATAGAAATTGTAAATCCTACTTATTTTAACTTTAATAAGTCCTAAACCCTTAGACTTCTAGACCTTAATATTAAACCTTAACACATCTAACACCTAATTTTTATAACCCACTTAATCACTATAACTATTATGAACCTTAATACTAAAACCTTATATCTCTTAACTATACCCCCACTACAAAACTATACCCCCATTCTCTCTTATTACCCTACTTCTCCCTAAACCCCTCAATATCTATCTCATCCTCTCCCCCAACCCCCCCCCTCCCCAGTATCCCTAATCACCTCTCTCTCTCTCTCTCTCTCTACCCCACCCATTCCTCAAATGCAACCCCCTTATCTCCAACTTCCCTACTCCTCCCAAAACCCTTAACGCTCATGATCTCTATCCCTTTCTCTCCCCCAAAGCCCCTCCTTTCTCTTTCTATCTCTCAACCCTTAACACCTCCACCTACCCCTAACCACCACTCTTCTCTCTCCCTCCCTACTATTAACACCCCCCCACTCTCTATATCTCTCTCACACACACTCACCCTGTTGCTACCAACCCCATGATTGAACTCTCTTATCTTTTTTTCCCTATCTCCCCTACTCTCTCTCTCTCTCTCTCCCTCCTACACGTACCCTTGACCCCAACCATTTCTCTCTCTCCCACCCCACTAACACTCGGCCTCTTTAACTCTCTCTTTGTTTCTCCTAATGCCCCCTCCCCTACAACCAACAACTCCCCCCCACCATCTCTCTCTCTCTTTGTTTCTCCTAATACTCCTCCTCCCAATAACCACCCCCACCATCTCTCTCTCTCTCTCTCTCTCTCTAAAACCCTTAAAAATATCCTACTCCCCTTAACCCTTACTAACCCCATGTCTCATTATCTATCTCTCTCTCCCCCTACCCCTCCACATACCCTTCATCCAACCCTTTCTCTCTCTCTCAACCCCTTGACACTTGGCATCTCTCCCTCTCTATTTGTTTTACCTAATACCCCTTCCCCTACCACTAACCACCCCCCCACCATCTCTCTCTCTCTCTCTCTCTTTGTTTCTCCTAATTCCCCCCCCCCCTGCCACTAGCCAACCATCCAACATCTCTCTCTCTCTCTCTCTCTCTCTCTCTCTCTCTCTCTCTCTCTCTCTCTCTCTCTCTCTCTCTCTCTCTCTCTCTCTCTCTCTCTCTCTCTCTCTCTCTCTCTCTCTCTCTCTCTCTCTCTCTCTCTCTCTCTCTCTCTCTCTCTCTCTCTCTCTCTCTCTCTCTCTCTCTCTCTCTCTCTCTCTCTCTCTCTCTCTCTCTCTCTCTCTCTCTCTCTCTCTCTCTCTCTCTCTCTCTCTCTCTCTCTCTCTCTCTCTCTCTCTCTCTCTCTCTCTCTCTCTCTCTCTCTCTCTCTCTCTCTCTCTCTCTCTCTCTCTCTCTCTCTCTCTCTCTCTCTCTCTCTCTCTCTCTCTCTCTCTCTCTCTCTCTCTCTCTCTCTCTCTCTCTCTCTCTCTCTCTCTCTCTCTCTCTCTCTCTCTCTCTCTCTCTCTCTCTCTCTCTCTCTCTCTCTCTCTCTCTCTCTCTCTTATAATCCCCACCCCTACCACTGAAGGTCCCCTCTCTCTCTCTCTCTCTCTCTCTCTCTCTCTACCATCCTCCTCTCCAAACCCAAAAACTCCTTGATCTTTATATACATATCTTCCCCAACAATAATTGTATCCCTACCCATAACCACCCTCTCATATCTCTCTCTCTACCCTTAACCTTTCTCTAAACCTAAGCTCTATATCTTTAAACCTAACCTCTTTCTCTCTTTTCATAACCCAGTTCTCTCCTTAACCCCCCTCTTACTAAATTTACCCCTAAAACCTCCTCTCTCTAACTCAATCCCCCCTCTCTTTCTCTCCATGCCCCAAACTCACACATTCATCAAGTATACCCCATTTTTCTCTAACTTCCCTACTCCCCAAAGCCCTATCACTCCTCAAATTTATCCATTTATCTCCCTCATCCCCCCTCCTCCACCTAACCTTAATCACCCCATGCACATTCTCTCTCTCTCTCTCTCTCTCTCTCTCTATATATATATATATATATATATAACACCAAACCCCCACTCCCATTCACCTTTTATCTACCACCTCTCTTTGTCCCTACCCCAAATCCCCACTACTCACCCCTCTCTCTCTCTCTCTCTCACTAACCCCTCGACATCTCATAAACCTATCCCTACCTCAACTCCCCACTACTCACCCCTTTCTCTCTCTCAACCCTTTACTCCTACACCTACCTAGAGCTCCCACCTCTCTCTCTCTCTCTCTCACTCACACACACACACACACACAAAGCACCCTACTACCACCTCTTACGCTAAATCCCCTCCTCCTAAATTCCTCTAATCACCCCC
>LPNX010652357.1:0-42051 GCA_001517045.1 Pseudotsuga menziesii
CAATCCCGGAAGGGGTGTTGTTTCACCCTTATTGCGCTGGCAGGTATCACCTTCAACCACCATCTGTTGAATTGTCCTTGTCATGCCCTGCCAAAAGAAGTTGAGCCGTGCCCGTTCATACGTTTTGAGAAAACCAGAGTGCTCCGCTGACGGAGAAGCATGGAGTTCATAGAAGATAGCTTGTTGAAGAGATGTGTTCTGGGGAAGCACCAGACGACCCTTGTATCGCAGTGAAGCACCATCCCAAGAGTAATGTGGAACAATAGAAGGGTTGTTGGCCAAGCATTGGATGATGTGAGATAATGAAGAGTCATTGACATAACCCTGCTGAACCGATTGCAACCAATTTGGAACAGGCATAGAAATAGCGGAAAGAGAACCTTGGTCATCAAATGTGCGAGAAAGGGCATCCATCACAAGATGGTCCTTACCCTTCTTATAAGTGATCTCATAGTCATAACCCAAGAGGTTGCTAACCCATTTCTGTTGTGCTGGGGAGGATACACGCTGTTCTAGGAAATATTTCAAACTCTGGTGATCAGTGTGGATGCAGAAATGAGTCCCTGAGAGGTAGGGTTGCCACTTTTGTACTGCATGCAAAATGGCCATCATTTCCTTCTCATATGTAGAGGCAGCTAAATTCTTACCGGAGAGGGCTTCGCGGGTGAACGCAATGGGGTGTTCATCTTGAAGGAGAACAGCACCAAGTCCATTGCCGCAAGCATCACTCTCAATAGTGAAGGGCTTGGAAAAATCGGGCATAGCTAGAACGGGTGTAGTACACATAGCTTGTTGCAGCTTGTCAAATGCACGCTCAGTAACATGTGTCCATGTAAAAGCATCATTTTTCAACAGCACAGTTAATGGAGCTGCAAGCTTCCCATAATCCTTGACAAACTTGCGGTAGTAGCCAGTCAACCCCAAAAAACCACGAAGGCTCTGGAGTGTCTTAGGAGGTGGCCAATTGTTCATGGCAGCGATTTTTGTAAGATCCACACGAACCCCTTGTGCTGAGATAATGTGCCCGAGATACTCAACTTCCTTTTGGCCAAAAACACATTTAGACTTTTTAGCATGGAGATGATGATCAGAGAAAAGTTGCATTACAAGAGCCAGGTGCTGGAGATATTCAGCCCATGTTTTACTGTAGATGAGGATATCATCAAAAAATACCAGAATGAATTTCCGTAAATAGGGTCTGATGTTGGGAGGAATGCTACCAGGGAGGAGCTGAATACGATGGTCCTCTGGTCGTGAAGGTGGAAGTCCCACTGGTTCAGCAAAAACACCTGTATAGCGATCCAGAATTTGTTGGAGATCCAAAGGAGTAGTGGGGGCCACTGAAGGTTGCATTTGAAGGGAATCGAGCTGAGCAATGACACCATGGGAACTCTTCTTAAGGAGTTTTTCCAGGCGATGTGAACTGATGATGCTGAGAGACCCTGGTTGTAATCCCTTCAATGGGTGTTTGTGTCCATCGGGGGAGAACTGCATCCAAAGTTCAGCAAAAACCCATAATATGGGGCCAAGTGTGCGCAGCCATTGAGCGCCCAAAACCACATCACATCCGCCTAAGGTCAAGGAAAACATGTCAGAGCGGAGGTTATAATCTCCCATAGAGATACGCACATTACGACACTTCCCTTTGCAAGGTAAGGTGCCCCCATTGGCAATCATGACTTCAAAGTTGGAGCAAGGATGGATAAAACAATCAGCTTGTTTGACGATCCGAGGGTCAATGAAATTATGAGTGCTGCCAGAATCAATGAGTATTGTAAGAGGAAGCTTCTTGAAGTAACCACGTACCCGCATTGTTTGGGGGGAAGTGACTCCAGCTAAAGCATGGAGGGATATCTCGGGTTGGTCGTCCTGAGATGGAGGGTCAATAGGCGGCTCCTGAGTGTCAACTGGAGCATCCATTACATCGGCAACTTCTTCACCAATTTCAGAGGCAGGTGGAGAATCCACATCCAAGAGATAGATCTTTTGTTGAACACATCGATGTCCCCGACTGAATTTCTCATCGCAATTATAACAAAGCCCTTTTTCTCTGCGTGCCTGCATCTCTGTTTCAGACAATTGCTTGATTGGAGGTAAGCGAGGAGTTGGCGGAATGGGAGGTCGTTGAGAACCCATATTGCAGAAGGGAACAAAAGAGGATTTGGAGCGCTGTTGGGATGCCATCTTGTCTTCTGCCAACTTAGCCAACCCCAGGGCTTCCATCATTGTGTTGGGACTGAACATTTTGACCTCAGAGCGAATTGCATCCTTTAGACCACTGATAAAACAAATCCGGTAGAAGTCATCAGGTAATCCTTCAGTGTGATTAGCTAGTTTCTCAAATTCAGTTTGATACTCTTTCACAGTGCCAGTTTGGCGAAGTTTAGTGAGAGCTCCTGTGAAGTCATCAAAAGCACTCGGACCAAATCGGTGCAAAAGGAGATGGCAAAAAGCAGGCCATTTTGGCTCTTCATGAGCCTTGATGTACCAACGATACCATTGAAGAGCTTCCTATTCCAAAAGAAAGGAGGCAAGTGGAACTTGGTGGACATCAAAAGTATTATGAAGGCTGAAATACTGTTCTGCATGATAGATCCATCCAGTCGGATCAGTACCATTGAAGCGCGGAAAATCTAGCTTCGGACCGCGAAAATTGCTGGAAGAAGAGAACCCATTGGTTGATGAAGACTCGGACTGTCGTCTGGTGTTCATAGCTGAATGCTCAAGATGGAGACCGAGAAATTTTTCATCCAGTTCCTGGAGTTTGGCTTGGATGGATGCAAGTGCTTCCTCCATGATTTTTGCTCCTGTGCGGATGACAACCATAAGCAGGAGATTTTTCAGGAAGGGATTTGCAACGGCGCGGAAGTGATCGGCAACAGGTGGATCTGCAACGGCGCGGAACTGACCGGCAACAGTTCTGGACAGAGGAAATCTGTAATTGTGCAACTGAAAATAGATATGGACCCCAAGTATGTGCGGCTTCCTATCGGTTCAAGGGATTCACTCGGCCACCAATGCTGTCTGACGGCTTGCGTATTGGGGTAGTACCCCTCACTCCACGGCTCAGGTAAAACTGATAACCGCTTGGCCACAAACAACAGCTCTTGGTTTACCTCACGGGTGGGAACTAGTCAATCAGGTAGGGGTCGTTGCCCTTTTCGCTGGCAGGTCCTCTCAATGGGCTAGCTACTTCGGGGTTCCTGTGGTACTCCTCATAATGAGTTTTATGGCTTATGCCCAAGTACTTCCCACAGTTAAGCGGAGAGGGATTATTCCCAGATCCGAACCTGCAACAGAAAAAAATTTGGGCAGAAATTCCACCCAATGTTCAAAAACCTGATCTATATTGCTCAGAATCGCTATTATAGCATGTTTCCGGAACTAGAACAACCACTCTGCTTCTACCCATGAAATCGGAATAGAAATCTGGGCACTCGGTCAAAAGATTTTCTTGCCGCAATTTCTGCGGCCGTCACCGAAATTCTGAAAAATTGCGGATTTTAAATCCGCGATATCTCCACTTTTAGAACTCCAAATGAGATGATTTTTTTTTTGAAACTGTATATTTTTGAAAGAGGAATTCAGATATGCAATATATTTCTTTTTATTTTGTGCAAAAATTTTCATAAATTGATCTAAAAGTCGCCGCCCAAAAAAAAAAAAAAAATCCCACTTATGCCAAGGAAAGTGCTCTGATACCAGATGTGAGGACCCTGCAGCAAACAAGTAATCAAAACACATGATATAGCAGCAGAACTCAAGATCACTTTTATATTAATCGCAAGCCACTTCGAGGGGGCAACCTCCTTTGAGTAAGCTCAATATAAAATAACTTCACGGTGCCTTCCTTGGCCTCAACACACTTATATACCAAAATAGGCGCCAATACTATGGGTCAAAACCATGGACCAATATAAACTATGGGCGCCAATACTATGAGTCAAAACCATGGGCCAATATAAACTATGGATCAACAAATACTACAGGCGACTTACAAAGCATATGCGCCTCACAACAATAACACAAACTATGGATCAACAATTACTATGGGACGACTTACAAAGCATATGCGCCCAACAACAATATACTAACTTAGTAAAGAGAGGGATTGACATGGGTTCCTAACATATATATATTAATAGTTAGTCAGGGGGATTATTAAAAGAACATCACATATGGCCCTAGCCAATGCCTCTTCGATTTTCCTGGGGGCTTCAAAAATTTGTTGTCATACAACAAAACAAGTCCTTCAACTACAAATTGATTAGTCTTGATATGGCAATCATGCCATGCTTTCTGTCTTTGTTTCTCTATTTTTTGATGAAATACTAGGATGAAACATTCCTCTTCCATCTGAACGAGCTATGAAAACCTTTGCTCAGCAGCATCTACGTCGGTCATTTCCGTCAGCGCAGCAATTCTTAGGCTCGGCACAATATACTCCATTGCCACAACAGCTTATTTCCCATACACCAGTCTGAATGAAGTGTTCCCTGTCAATCACTTGCAACTTGTGCGGTATTCCCATAGCACAGCTAAAACTTTCTGATCCCAGTCATCTCTACGCGCATTGCATACTTTGGTTAATGTATTTTTCAGAATCTTGTTGAATGCTTCAACAGTTCCATTCGCCTGAGGATGATGGGGTGTCGTCTTTCTATGTTGAATCTGGAACTCTAGAGTAAGCTCAACAATCATTTTGTTAACAAAATGTGTACCTTGGTCACTTAGTAGAATTTTTGGGCAGCCGAATCTAGTCACCACATTTTCAAATAAAATCTTCACCACAGTCGCAGTAGTGCAATCTTTAACATGCATGGATTCATCCCATCTGGTTAATTAGTCTATCGCAGTGATAATATAGCGCGTGCCAGTTATTTTCCCTGATGGACTAATTGGTCCAACAAAATCAACGATCCATTTATCAAATGCTTGAAGGGTTATCTACGGTGCTAGTGGCATCCCATCGTGCCTCGACAGATTTCATGTTCTCTCGCAAATATCGCAGCTGCGAAAAAAGATCTTAGTATCCATATGTATAGTTGGCCACCATAAGCCAGCTTGCAATATCTTGCGCATGGTTTCCTTCCCAGCATAGTGTCCTCCTGCGACATCGGCATGTGCTTCACTCATTACCCAATGTCGTTTGTGGTCAAAGACACACTGACGCAATATTTTATCAGGGCCCATCTTTTTTAACTGTCCTACGATCAATGTAAAATTAGCGGCTTTGACAACCAATTGTTTCTTCTATGCAGGGGTGAAGCCTTCAAGCGCATAGCATGTACTCAAGAGGTGAACGATAGCCTCAAAATGTTTTATCAACCACGGTGACCGAAAATAGTTGTGCATCAGGTAATTTATCCTCCAGTTTGGTTGGTTCTTTTCCACTTCATATCCTCAACAAGTGATCATGTCCCACATTTAGTCAACCAAGTTTAACAATAACTTCAAAATCAAACTCTTGAAACAGGAGGAGCCATCGATAGATCTTCCCCCCAAACACTGGCTTGTTGACAAGGTATTTTAATGTCGAATGATCAATGTACATTTTAAAATGTCCACCCAACAAATAGTGTCAAAACTTCTGCATCATATATACCATAGCGAGGCCTTCTCTCTCTGTCGTAGTATAGTTTTTCTCCATCGTCGATAGTTTTATGCTGGCAAATGCAATAGGGTGTTCAAGCGCACCCTCACCCAGTTGTGTCAGGACTATGCCAAGCACGATAGACGATGCGTCGACATGAACGTGGAACTGCTTCTTCCAGTCAGGAAATACCAGTATTGGCGTGGTGGCCATCTTGTTCTTTAACTTTTCTAAACTTTCCTGGCAAGCTTTTGTCCACTAAAAATTTGCATCTTTCTTCAACAGTTTCTCCATAGGTTCAGTTATATCTACATACCCTCTGATAATTTTTTTGTAATAGCCTGTGTGTCCTAACACTGATCTGGGTTGTGTAACTGATGTAGGTGGTGGAAAGTCAAGGATAATTGCAACTTTTGTTGTGTCGACCAAAATTATGTCGCGACACACGACATGTCCCAACAGTACACCAAATGGCGCACAAAAAATACATTTCTTTGAATTAAGCACGATATTATACTGGTGACAGTGCCCCAGCATCATGCGCAAACTCTCAATATGGTCTCTTACTAGACCAAACATAGTCCAATCATCAATCAAAGTATACCTCAAGAAATTTATGTATGAAATATTTAAAAGCAGAAACTACTATTCTAGAAAAAATAGTAGGTGCATTCTTGAGTCTAAAGGGAATTACCGTATACTGGTAGCATTTGCATTCTGTGACAAAGGTCATTTTGTGTCAATCCTCCTTCGTGATTCTTACTTGGTCATAGCCAGAGAAGCCTTCGGTGAATGAATACATCTCTTGTCCTTCGACGCTTTCAAGTACTTCATCTGTACAAGGTTTTGGGAATGGATCATGCAAGCATGCATCATTCAGCTTCCTCAGGTCGACACAGATTCTGACTTCGCCTGTTGTCTTTTTATCCTGGATCACTATAGGGCTGATCCATTTTGATTCTTCGGCAATTTCAATGATTCTTGCGTCGAGCATTCGGTCCAACTCAACTTTCACCTTCTCTTTATACCTTGGAATTAACCTATAAGGTCGTTGCTTAACGGGTTTAGCATCTAGTTTCAGGGGTATTTTCATCTCCCCCAGGTCTCCCACTATTCCCTTCATCTCTGAGAAGTTAGTAGAGAATAGATCCTTAAACTCATGCAGCAGGTCTGTGATCTTTGCTACTGTCTCATATTCCCAATAATCTCCTATATTGGCGAACTTTGGGTTTTTCGGTGAACCAATGTTAACTTCCTTAATTTTTAGCGGCTTGAGGAACTGGTCGCTCGAAATACCACTTCCTTCGACCTCTCCTGTACCCGTTGAATCTGGTATGTTAATGTTGGTAGGATCATCATCTGGTTCTTCGACCAGATTTTAACAAGCATTCCATTGTTGGATGGTCCCACTACACTGGTGGAAATTTGTCACTTCAACGGGGATTTCAACAATTATTTTCTCATTTAGTGTTTGAAGCGTAGCATCGACGGTTGGATGCTCATCAGCAAATGCAAAGGTGTGCACAAATTATTTAATCACCTCGTCCCATTCCTGAGTTCCTTGTCGAAACTCCATGGATGTATACCAGCTCCTGGGTGTCATTTCCAAGGTGTGTATGAAATGATACACCCATTCCTTTCGTGGGTATTCTGCAAATGTCGTGTGACATTGATTGAGGTGTTCGACAGGGTTCAATAGCCCTGTGTACTTACGACTCATGATGGTGACTTCTTCGTTGAATCTAACTTCTAGCAATCTTCTGCATTGTGGCCATTCTGATATGGATTGCTTATGCGTACCCCACCATCTAACGAGCGTAGCCTTCAGTACATAGTCTAACGCAGTCAAGCATTGTGGTTATGTCACCAGTCCTTCAAACTTACGTAGGAAGGTCACAAGATTAGGAAATCCCTCATATGTGGGTAAATCCCTCGACCGATTCTCCACTCGTCGCACAGACCTAGTAATCTTGGCACATCTCCTCATAGATACTTCTTGTAGTCTATTTTGTCAATTCTCTAAGGCCTCTCCTAAATCTGATGTGTAGGAACTGGTACTCCTCTAGCTCAGGTTTCCATCCACTCGAGGATTTATATAATCATATTTTAAGGCGCTGACATTATAGATATGGTCCAGATAATCACCTTGCCCTTCAATATAGACTGGTTCAACATATATTTGTCCCTTCAGTGGACCAATGGGCGACACTGCCCTCATCTCTGTTAGTTTTTCATCATATAAGCAAGCATTATGATCTTAGGATCTTTTAACTGAGAGAATAACAAGCACAGCAATAAAACATAAGCACATCACAAGAGACAAGAGACACAAAGAGTTTTCCTCGGGGAAACCATAAAGGAGAAAACCCCGCAACTTCCTCAGAGATAGAATCAGCACCAAAACAGTAAAAGCCCCAAAACAGTAAGATGATCTCCACACAGCAACAGTCTCTCTCTCTCTCACTGAGAGAGCTTCTCCTCTCACTCATGCGCCCCCAATGAGTGAGTGTGAGTGTTGCAAGTGATAAATAGAGAGGCTCTCACTCTCTATTTATATTCTTCTGTTCACTTGAAGTGCACTCCAACATGTCGCCCTCACTTAACAATTACTTACTAGAGCCGACATCTCTAGGAGTGTCTAATAACCCTAGTGCCCCACCACTTGTGGGGACTTTGCCTCCTCTGACCAATAGGAGGGTAACGCAATGGTGGGGACTATTGCCCCGACTTACAATGACTCACCTAGGGTCGACTTCACTAGGATAGTCTAATAACCCAAGGGCCCCACAACTGTGGGGACTTTAACCCTTGATCAATAGGAGGGTTACCCACAATGACTTGACATGACTTTCTCATTATAGAAACTTCCCGATCGGAACATCGAGGCATGACATGACTCAAATACATTACAATACATCCCGGAACAAACATGGGGTTACAATACATAAGAAATACGAATGAATACATTACGAAGTTACAATTACATCAACACTCCCTCTTAACTAAGAAGGTATTCTCTCGACACAATTTATTAGCACAAGTCTTCTTCTCTGTATCATCTGGGTCATCGTCAAGTCTTCGTCATCTTCAAAGTCATCTTCATCTTCAAGTCATCTTTATCTGTAAGTCATCTTCATCTGGATCTATATCATCACTCGATCTAGATCATCATCACTGAATCTAGATCATCACTCGATCTGGATCATCATCACTGGATCTAGATCATCACTCGATCTGGATCATCATCACTGGATCTGGATCATCACTGGACATCATCACTGGATCTAGATCATCACTCGATCTGGATCATCATGGAACATCATCACTGGATCTGGATCATCTCTCGATCTGGATCATCTTCACTGGATCTAGATCCTCACTCGATCTGGATCATTACTGGCTATCATCACTCGATTTGTATCATCCCTCGTGCTATCTCATGATTCTTCTCGTCACAAGAAGTTCTACAGAGCTAGCCATTTTTCATGCTGGTTGTAGGCCTACCCATCATGTAGGTATTCGCCCAGCACTTACATCTGACCTACTCGTCAGAAAGGCACATCCATCCAAATAGGAACACATCCTATCACAGTGATGGAAGACTCCCATCCAGACAGGAACAAATCCCATCACAGTGATGGAAGATTTCAGCACTTACATCTGACCTACTCATCAGAAGGGCACATCCATCCAGACAGGAACACATCCTATCACAGTGATGGAAGACTCCCATCCAGACAGGAACACATCCTATCACAGTGATGGAATATTTCAGCACTTACATCTGACTTACTCGTCAGAAGGGCACATCCATCTAAACAGGAACACATCCTATCATAGTGATGGAAGACTCCCATCCAGACAGGAACACATCCTATCACAGTGATGAGAGATTTCAGCACTTACATCTGAGCACGTGGGAACACATCCCTCAGTCGCTCCAGAAAGGCTCTGCACTTACATCCATCCAGACAGGAACACATCCTATCATAGTGATGGAAAGGCTTGCACTCACATCTGATCCTACGAGAACACATCCCAGCAGTCATATCAGAATGGCCCCCAGTCCTCGACTGATCTACCTGGTAACTGACCAGGCGCCTCCATTCTCCTATAGAATGGCAGTTGCCCTTACATCCGACCTGCTCATCGGAATGGCCAACACTCACATCTGACATGGAAGGAACTTAATCCTTTAGCCATGACAGAATGGTTCAGCCCTTACATCTGATCAAGTGGGAACACATCCCTCTATCACATCAGAATGGCTACTCAGTCCTACACTGAGTGATCCTGGTAACTGACCAGGTGCCTCCATTCCTAGAATGGCAATTGCCCTTACATCTGTCCTGCTCGACAGAATGGCCAGCACTCATATATGTCATGGAAGGGAGCAACCCTATCACCATGACAGAATGGCTTAGCCCTTACATCTGACCATGGAAGGAACCAATCCTCTCACCATGTCAGAATGGCTATGGGTCTCATCACTTTCCCTTGGAGGGAACCTCGATCTGGAGAACACCAAGCTTCTCCCTGAAGTACTCGAACTTCAGTCTTGCCATTTCTAGCATAGAATCACATTAGGGCTGATTACGTCCAAGGATAACCTGCGAGCTTTGCCAGGACCAATTACATCCGAGGACAACCTACAGGACCGTTTACGTCTGAGCAACCTACGAGCTTCGCCAGGATTTATGCTCGAAAAACCTGTCTCACCAGCTATGCTAGAACTCCCTCTTTCGAGAGATCTTGATCTGCATCACAAACTAGAGCTTCACTGCTCCTCTCTCCCAAATCACAAGTGGCAACATCTTTTGCCTCGGCTGTACTCAGTGCCATGCAGGACTCCATCCTGTCAAACCAAGATATCACACCTGATCTCATACTGAAGTAACACCTCGAAGTGCTCTTCCTATCAATGGCACTGCCTGCCCAATACGAATCCACATAGCCCTATAGGTTAATCTTCTAATTCATATCATACTTGAGCCCATAATCAACTGTACCCTTTAGGTACCTCAGAATATGCTTTGCAGCAGTCAAGTGAACACTTCTCGGATCTGTCAAGTACTTGCTCAAGGCGTTCACAGCAAAGCAAATGTTTGGTCTCGTGTTCGTCAGGTATATCAAGGAACCAATCATCTGATGACACATCGTAGCATCAACCGTCTCTGATGAAGCATCACTCAATAGCTTCAGGTTTGATGCCATAGGTGTGGCCATAATCTTGCAGTCCATCATCCTGAACCTATTCAGGATCTCTACTGCATACTTCCCTTGTCCACACCTCTATGCCTAGAAAATAATGCATCGACACATAACAGGAGCATCACTGGTATTCTGCCTTGAAGCAAAGGTTGGAATCCACTTTACTCTCAGTAAATCCTAGAGTCATCAGTAATCTGCCCATCCTGTCATACCATGTCGAAACTCAAGATATTTCGTAGTCACTCCCTCTGAAGCGAAGCATCATACTCCCTCTGTCTTCTGTGCTCTATGCACTGAAAACATTCTGTACCAGAGTGACAAGTAGCTTCCTATGCTACTAATATTCTATGTGACCATCTAGTGTATAGACTTGCATCTTCAACCTTGTAGCGAAGGTGAAGATATTCATCAGGCTCATCATGTATGTGTTATTCCATGGGTGTCTTCTGAAGTCGTACAATGCCTTCTTTCATTTGCACACATGATTATGCATGTCATGTGACTTCACTTCCAGTGGCTGCAAATGTCTCTTCGTAGTCTATGCTTTCTTTTCGTGAGAAGCCTCGTGCTACGATTCTTTCTTTGTATCCTACGATGTTTCTATCTACTGCATGATGGAACTACGAACTTCTCTTCAGGTCTCGATACTACATCCTAGACATCATTCTTCTTGAACTGGTCTTCCATTTCTTCTTGGTTACTTCTTCATGGCTGGAAGGTTTTGCATCTATGATGTCACTACACTCGTCATATTATTATTTGTCTTTGAACTGTCGTCCCTTGTTCTTCGGAACAAGTCTTCATTCTTCTTTGCTTGTAGGTGATTATATATGCGATATTTCCTACAAGTCAAATGCATTTGTATGGTTAGAACATTTCATAAGGAATATTCATACTGGCAAATACTTATGCATAAATATATGATCATGCAACTACTTTAGCCAATACAACATTCATCCATATCTCACTGAAACTTTCTAGATGCCTTCCATCTCTACCAGGACAACATTGCGATTGTGCACTAATCCAATATGTCAGCAAAGAGGTTTCATTCTAGATAAGTAGCAATGGAGAGTTGTATAGCACCATGATCTACTTACCCATCACATGCATATTAGTAGTATACTATCGTTAATGCAAACATCCTATCATGCATGATACATCAAATGAATATAAACAAATGCATAACAAAACAATATTATGAAATGACAATTGAATACTTATCTTCATTTTTTTCATGGGTATACTCCTTCTGGAGTCTTCAGCTTCATCATCTTCTTCATTCATGATAGCATCGTTTCTTATCCAAATGCTAGGATGGATAAGAGGTTCTTCTAGAGTTGAGTCCTTTGTATTCCTCATTGCTTGAGGGATCTTCTTTGGAAGGTGAGAGCTTGATCTTCAGTTGCTTCCATCTTCTATTCTCTTCTTATGAGTCGAGCTTATTCTTCTTTTTGGAGTCTACTGAAAGTAATCACTTCCTTCTAGCACATATTCCTCGCATGAATGAATCACATGATCATGGGAGTCCATTCAAGGTGGCCATCACCACTTCTGCATTCTTCACTTCTGCTTCAAGTTGTTCTTTGATTTGAGAGACCCTTATGACTACATGGTCTCTGCATTATGGATCTTCACATTCTTCAACTGGTTTCTTAAGGTCATATTCTGATTTCTATTCTTCCCTTCAAAAAGCTTGGTCAAGGAATCAAAACATCATTGGTGTCTTTAGGGAGACACTTGTAATACAAGTTGATTCATGACTGAATCAGCAATGATCTTCTTGTGTCAGGCTTCTAGCCTCATCTCCCTCTGGAACTGGAACCTTTCTACTCATGTAGGTGTCCAATTCATTTTCTTTAGAGAGATCATATACTTCCATTCTTGGAAGTTTTCAACTTAAACAATATTATCATCAAGCTGATGTGATAGATCACTTTGAAATGAGAACCTCAAATGAAAATAGCAAAGGATTTAGATCTTACCAATTTGAGGTGTTCGTCCTGGTTCCGGAGCTGGCTGATCTAGGGTTTGTCATAGAAACCCTAATTTTCCAAACCTGGAATATTTCAGATCTGATTGGATAGACAAATATATCTATTCAAATGGAGTTGTCCAATGTACTCCTTTTCTGAAAACAGTGGAGGGAAGCTCCCGGAACAGGAAGCCCTAGATTTCCAATTTCTTCTACAGAAATGTTTGTTTCTGTTTCTATGATATATCTGAAATTACTAATACTCTATGTCTGAAATTTCTCACTTAGGTAACCTAGCCTTTCCCTGATCTAACACCATAGGTTTCATCAGAATTGGTTTTACCATTTGGGATTTATTATCCTTTTCCCAAGGTGTTCTGTTACAGGACTTTTCAGAACATCGAAGTTGTACGGCATGCCATGTGTCACTGGTTCATCTTCTGAGTCTGATCTTCGGACCACCAAAATTATATTCCGTTCCATTTCTGGAACATCTTCAGGAATTTCATTTGGACCTTTGTATCCCAAGATATTTCAATTCTCCCCAGGTGTCCTGTTTAGGGATGAATTATGGAAGAGGCTGGAACCCTAACTTGGAGGGATCATATCTCCCAGAATATAGCGAATATGAGGCTGATTTTTTGAAACAGTGTTCATCAGGATTTTATCTTCGACCCCTGCAATTTTTAGCTTCTGATACTTCGCCAACCTCAGAATATAGCGACTGTACCAAAACTTATCAGTTTTAGTATTTAAGGTTTTTCCTAGCTTGGGGTCAAACTAGGGTTTGACTTTCCCGGAGTTGTACCCAACCAAATTTCTTGATCCAGGTCTCTAAACTTTGGTTTTGATGAGGAGAAAAATCCTATGCTGGTCTCACTCAAAAATTCCTCTTCTATAGAAAACCCTAATTTCCACTTCGAAAACTGAAAATGCTCGGAATCAAATTCCGCTTCGACATAAAGATGCGCCCTTCAGTGGAGAGTCAACCTAGCATATTTTTGCTGATGGATTGTGGAGAGAGACCCAAAAAGTAAGAAGCCCTAGCTTCTGTAGCTGCACAATGTCTTCTTCTCAGGTTAGCTCTGATTCCATGTTAGTTTTTCATCATATAAGCAAGCATTATGATCTTAGGATCTTTTAACTGAGAGAATAACAAGCACAGCAATAAAACATAAGCACATCATAAGAGACAAGAGACACAAAGAGTTTTCCTCGGGGAAACCATAAAGGAGAAAACCCCGCAACTTCCTCAGAGATAGAATCAGCACCAAAATAGTAAAATCCCCAAAACAGTAAGATGATCTCCACACAGCAGCAGTCTCTCTCTCTCACACTGAGAGAGCTTCTCCTCTCACTCATGCGCCCCCAATGAGTGAGTGTGAGTGTTGCAAGTGATAAATAGAGAGGCTCTCACTCTCTATTTATATTCTTTTGTTCACTTGAAGTGCACTCCAACATGTCGGCCTCACTTAATAATTACTTACTAGAGCCGACATCTCTAGGAGTGTCTAATAACCCTAGTGCCCCACCACTTGTGGGGACTTTGCCTCCTCTGACCAATAGGAGGGTAATGCAATGGTGGGGACTATTGCCCCGACTTACAATGACTCACCTAGGGTCGACTTCACTAGGATAGTCTAATAACCCAAGGGCCCCACAACTGTGGGGACTTTAACCCTTGATCAATAGGAGGGTTACCCACAATTACTTGACATGACTTTCTCATTATAGAAACTTCCTGATCGTAACATCGGGGCATGACATGACTCAAATACATTACAATACATCCCAGAACAAACATCGGGTTACAATACATAAGAAATATGGATGAATACATTCTGAAGTTACAATTACATCAACAACCTCATCATCCTCGAATCAGAGGATTCTTTTCTTAATTTTTCTAATGGTGTGATTGTCTATTGCCCAATCTATCCCCAAAAGTGTGGGATATGGGTTCGTGTCGTCGAAAATTTTGATAACTTCAAAGTCTGTGAATGTGTACAACCCCTCAATGTTGACAGGTACTTGACTTAGCCTACCAATTGGTAGGACCTTCATCTGATTTGCAAGCCTCAACTGGACAGGGGACCAGTCCAAACATGCCTTTCCCATGCTCTCCCAAGTTTGTTGCATCAGAATATTGGCGTCCGACCCCATATCTAGAATAATTTAATCCATGTTGTAGTCCCCTATCTATGCAGTCATTCTTAACTCGCACCTAGTTTTGAATTTTTTTTTTCATGGTTAACCCTCCTTCTAGGTTGCGACTCTACTGGGGTTTCTTCTATAAGTGCTTGTAGTTCTGAGACAACATCTTTATCTTGAATTAGAGCTAAGCAACTTGAAAGAAAGGACTTGAGCTTACTAACCTTTTTCAGAATCTACTTCTGGAATAGCTATTGGAAGCGTTCAGGAATCTCCCTAACTTCAGCTGAGGTCAACGGTTGCTCTGGATATACAAATTCTGGTCGCACGTCTAAAAAGGCTTGCTTCTATTTTTGAACATCGAATGGTACCTTCTTTTTCATTGTGGATCACACCTGCGGTTGTTCTTGTGGTATATTATGATCGGCTCCGGTCGTAGCACCTCCTCGTGTTACGACAGCAACGCTTGGTTCTCTTGGCTCAGCAGCAATCATTTGTACATTTGGGTTAGGATTTGGATTGGGATTCTGCGCGGGGTTAGGACCTCCGACCGTTCGAGCTTGCCACTTGGAAATCAATTGTGGACATTGTTCCACATTATGTTCCTGGACTTTGCAATATGAACATGTCTTTGCATGTTCATGGTAGTATCTAGCACAATAGACCGGTTGTCCACAGTTATAGCACACAACTTGACCTCTTCCTATGCCAAATCCTTCTCCTCCTCTACCTCAGAAATTTCCACCTCCCCTACCTTGAAGGTGTGGTAGCTGCAATGGATACTGATTCTATGGGTATTGGGGCTGATACTTATTCTGATATTTGTTTTGCGGGAAATGTGCAGCCTGATAGTGCACTTGCGCTTGTTCATCCTGAGCTTGCCCGTCATTCTTCATCAAGTAGGTTTCCACTATCTTCTCCTTCAGGAGATGGTACGCTCTATAATATTTCTCAACATGCCCTACTGATTTGAAAAATTTACAGAAAAGGCTAGTCGAGGTACTTACAATATTCTGCAAGTATAGGCGGTCCTCATCGCAATGCCCCCTAGTCTGGCATATTCGGCACTAGGGTAGTCCTTGGGTAGCCAATGGATTAGGTGCACCTGACGAGATATAGTTCATGTACAATGGACAATTATCCTTGTGATGTCCTTCTTATCTACATCTCGTACACCATAATTCCTCCTGGACTTCTTTACCCTTCTTAATATCCTAGAGTTGTACAGTTAGATTAGTCAACTGCGATTGAATCTGCATCATTCCTGCACCTCCATCTCCTATTAGTGAGGATTCCAGCTTCATCACTATTTCTAGCGCTTCCGTCTGCGACACAATATTCTGTTGCATCAAAGGATCCCGGATGTGCGGTAATAGCACAGCGATAAACCACTCTTTATGTTGTACATCCGACATTTGGAAACTGACGTTGGCCATCAAATTTTTAAACCGCTGATCAAAATCCCATATGGATTCCATCGGTAATGGCTTTATCTCCTTGATCTCGGTGATACACTGCAACTCAGATGTCGGTTTTTTGAACTCAGAAATCATCGCAAGTCGGATATGATCAAGGGTCTTTTGTGGGTTTCCTTCTTGTACTATGGAAAAATTCATAAACCAATCCATCGCACGACCTCATAGAGTTGTGATCATCTAGGCTTTCCTTATGTCTGCATTGTGAACTTGGCAAACCATCCAAACAGCTTCGCAAAGGAACCAATGTTGCTCTGGATCTTATGCTCCATTCCCATTGAATGTGGGTAATCTAATATCTACCCCAGCCATTGAGTTGGCATCCAGGATGTTTAATGAATAATATAATGAAGTTTGAATTCCTTGTGCGCTATTCACAGTACTAGCACTATCAATATTAACAGTTCTTTTAGAAGATGAGGCTCTAGACCTTACCTCTGGCGATACTCCTGGCGTGGTGTAGTTGCGTCCTGATCTTCGTGTCTCGGCATACTCTTCGGATTCTTCTGCTCCTTCGAAAATCGGGCTATAGTATTCCTCTTCATCGCAAGACCCTTTGTCTAGCCGCGACTCAACTTCGTACTCACTTTCTTCGAACAGACTAGGGTTCCGTCTATCTCCTACTGTCTTTCTTCTTTTTCTTGAACGAAATATTCTTCCACTCCTTAGGAATCCAAATTCTAGTTCAGGTTCTGTACTTCTTAGGAACATCTCAGCTCACCATTTCCCATTTTCCCTACAGGTCGTTCGCGACATATCCCCTCCTCTGGATATGCAACTCAATTGCTCAGCTGCAAAATGCCCTTCTCATAGATGATCATCTTTATCCATGTACTTATAGATAACAAGTACCTTCTTCGTGGTCCTTGGAAAAAATTTATTTCCACCTCACTATATGAGGTTATCGTCTCAACTACAAACTCAGTAATATACCCTTGCATAATACTCTCGACCCAAAAATCAACAACTCTATAGATGGGGTTACTTACATTGGTTAACTTGTGGATCAGCTGAGCACTCCACTCAACCGCGTCTCTTCTCTGAAATTTTTTCTGTTGAGTCACCAATCTTGAAAACCACTCATGCAGCACAATAGGAAACTCTACAAAGAATATCTCATGAATATCAGTGTACAGGTATCTGTCTAACCAATTTTCTTTGCTCAACTGCGATCTTACACTCTCTTCTTGCGCAAATGCTAATGTCTTAGACTCCATCCAATCCTTGATTTCGTCCTTTTTCAAATGCCACAACATTTCCCTCGACTCAAATGATTAAGGGTCCCGGAAATGGAACCATTTTTTGTCCTACATTTCCCCATTCTCGTGACCCAGGTTCAACAGACCCACGAAACCAACAAAACACCCAAAGACATCGTCCCGATAGAGAAATATCTATCGAAAACACCTGCGAGGAAGGCGCAGTCTCACCCGAGCTATCTTAATGTGTAACTTCCATAACCAATTTTTCCTAGTCAGCGAGGGATTACAGTCCCTTAGCGTGCAGCCAAGGTGCTCGATAGAGTCGAAAGGATGGATTCTCTTACAAGCTCGAAAATGGCACAATAGTGCGACACAACCTTGTCCTCGACAATATTAACAACTGGTGCAACTGTGCGACACATATAATTCCTTAATGGTAAATGACAATGGTGTGACAGTATTACAACTTAATAGTATTTGAGCATGAAATAATACATAATACTTCAACGATGCTTTAGTCATTCATTCATTCACTGCTTTTATCAGTATTTGCGACATTCATTCAAGCAATAACCATAAAGAATGCAAGATTATCAAACATTCAATAATAAGCATTCAACATTTAACATTCATGCAACACAAGAGAAAACGTGGAAACCCATTCGGCTAAAAACCACAAAGGCGCTCTTCATCTGGCATGAGAAATATATGGCACCTTTCAGTTTGCGACTTGACTACAGACTATTTTGAGATATGTCTTTTTAGCTCAAACTCTTTATTGCTCTCATGTTATCTGTTCTTATGCTTTTCTTCTAACTACTCCTACTGATCCACACACAGCCTGGATCGACTCTTCTACTCCACTATTTGCGCACTCAGTTGCAGAATGACTCTTACAAAACTGTCTATGCACACAGCTGCAGATCCGTGGCTCAACATCCTTCTCCTACTATCATACTTCTCTCTGAACCAACTAACAACCAACTGAACCGAACCCTTATACAGAACAAGTTCTTCCTATTTATAGTTTCTACAATACCGTGCAGGGTCGACTAGGTAGAGACCATTTATTACATACATAAATAGCCACAAAAATGTCTTTCATTACATTTATTGCAGGCCATAACTAGCCGTAAAAAGCGTCCTTTAGTCTTCCACCGACTCGAGCACCTACAATCTTCCTGACCTGTTGTGTTCCAACCTTTACTCTTCTAGCTTCCAATATTGCACCGATTCTAGGTCCTCTTTTCCTCCACCGCACCATTCCTTATCGCAGCTTTCCCTATTCTGCGCTTCCTTTCCGTCCTTTACCTGCCTTTACTCAGTCGCACGCCTGTTTTTCTTGTTTGCTCATGTGCTTCTATTTCTTCCTTGTTCTCATTCCTACACCAACAATCATCCATGTTATTGTACATATGTAGATTATATTAGATAATTCTTAATTCTACTATGTCATAAGGGCCTAATTTTGGTCACCTAGAGACTGAATATATCACCATTATCGTTGTCACCACCATCATTATCATTATAATAAACATTCTCATGATCATCATCACCTTCATCCTCATGAAAAAATTTCCATATAGTGACACCATCTAAATCCTTCACATCATCATCATCATCTTAGTATTTTAATGAGCATTATAATAATCATATGAGAGCAATAAACATTACAACAAACAACCATTGGATATAGACACAATGATTACGTGGAAAACCCAAAACTAAGGAAAACCGCCATAATAGATCTATTATTTCCCTTGACCTAAACCGTCCAAGCCAAGCCAAGTGAGCTAGCCACCACTCACCTCTAGGCCAGTTTATAATGGAGCCTCCCAAAGCCTTATATAAGCTTATTTACATGCAATTCCATGAGACAATACTATGTGTAATGTCCCTAAAAATCGTAAAAAACAAAAAAAATGTAGGCTAATAAAATACTACAATCCAAGGACATTGTTTAAACTTTTGTGGAATAATACTTAGTTATGTACTGAACCTGAGCGTCGTAAGTTGTTTTTCCTCTACTAGTTTTCATGTGGGATGATGATCTATTTATGTGATGTTGTTATATTACTTGTACTGGTTTGTTTGGCTATTCTGCCTACTGACTAATTGCGGACATTTGTTGATGCTTTTTAAGTTACATTTTACTTCTTATTTATATGTCTTAATTTTTTGTTTATAGTTTTATTCATTGAAAAGGCCGACTTGCCTTTGTTTTTCAAGGGGTGGAGTGGTAGGGTTTATCCCTTGAGGTTTCACTCATAAAGGTAAAGATTCCTATTGCTTTAAGGGGCTTACTTAATTCATTGCAAACTAATGTCGGCTCCTACTCTTGTGCATTTTATTTCGGCGGTGAACTCTATCTTTGACCATGGCAAAATAAAGACATCCTACATTATTACATCTATACTACACTATCATGTTCAAAGTTGGTGGAAGGAGGACTAAATTCCTAGACCTAACTGTGCCTAAGTCCTATGCTTATGCAAGATTGAATTAAATGTATGGTTATAACTTTATGGTAGACATTATTATGTTTAAGGTTTAAAACCTTATCTACCTTGATATATATTGTATAATTTGTAAACTTTATGGTATAAGGTATAGGGTTTCTGGAAAGATCCATATGCCATTGAAAACCTTGTAAAAAGTGCTTTGGAAAACTATAGGGTAAAAGAATTTGGTTTATGGCGTATTTCATATGCCATACAACTTTGTTTTAAAGTGGCATTTGAGGGTTTTTCTATGGTTTTAACGTTGGGGTGGTGAACTATGTAATTTCGTCATGAGTGAAACTATAGCTCTGTGGGTTTTGATTTCATGGCTGGTGGAGGACATGGTGGTGCCTTTAATGCTTCTAGGGAAGCGTGGGAACTTGGCCTCAAGCATTGGTTAGGGCTGGAACACGATTCATTAGGACTCTCTCTAGTTTTTCTGGGTTGTCTCAAGCTCTCGGGAACTATGCTGCAAAACTTTCAACAACCTTTCTGCTCCTTCGTGAGATAATTCATATTGTGATTCGCAACACTGTAATGGTTTGTTTTGCTTCTATCTACAACTGGAATACTCCTGATGGTTTTGTAATTTGGTTTTGCAGGTGACATAGGGTGGCTCAAATGTGGGTTCGATGGTGGCTCCTTAGGTGTCCTGCGCAACCTCTTTGCGGGTAAGCCCCAACAAATGAAAAGGCCCTTACCTCTGCATGTTTATTTTTGGTCGGGATTTGAACTCTGGGTTGGAAGAAGTATCCATGTGTAGTTTTGATTGGTTGGGTTTTGATAGTTGGTTTGGGCATCCAATGGATGCGACTATGTTAGTATTTTCCATGGTAGTTGTCGTATGTAAATTGTTTGGGGGAAAGACTTTGACTGTCCAGAGAGGGTTCGGCTCTGTGTATAAACTCATCATGTTGCAACATTTTTGGAATGTATTTGGTTTAACGTTTAATGGAAAGCTCTGCATTTAAAATTAACGGTGTGTATGTTGGGTTACAGTGCCATTTCTTGCAATGGCACCGTGGATATCATGACTGTGTATTTTATATATTTTATGCATCGTATGTTTATCATGGTAAATTCATGGGTGTAAGAGTTAATAATTATCATGGTTGTGGTTTCACCTTACGGCCATGAGCTTGGAAGCTTGGCTCGGCCCTTAGGTGAATACACAAATTGTAAATATGGTTTTTATGTTTATTAATAATGTGACTGTGTAATTGGTTAAGAGAGCGTAGCTCAAATTTGTTTAAACTGTCAGTTTATATTTGAAATTCTTGTGGGCGACTTGAGAGACGAAACCCTTACTGTGTATGTCGTAGCGTTTATGTTTTGTGTTAGTAGTGGTGCCTACAGGATTCGATCCTAGGTTGTTTAACGATTTAGACTTGTGGTTAAATTTTGTGTTTATGTTTTTGTTTTAGCCATGATGCCTACAAGATTCAATCCTGGGTTGTTTAATGATTTAGACTTGGGGTTTTCTTAGCATGGGTTTTGGGCATCTCACAGGATTCAATCCTGGATCCGTTTAGTTTAAGTATTTAATCATAAACAGAATGACTCTGTTGTTAATAATTTCGTTTATATAAATGGTGTGTTTGGTTCTTTGTTTATCGTTTTTAGCAATTTGATATATTTGTATATGAATTGGCCTACATCCAAACCTTCGCAGGTTTTGATGGCTGGGCTTTGTTTAAAATCTTTTGTAATGTAATATGTGAGACTATCCCACAACCACTTGTGGATAGGATTCGATGGCTGGGTTAGGTTTAGTAAAACTTATCATCGTTATTTTTTAGCATGGATTTAATGTTTATCTTGAAGGTTGTGAACAGCATTTACGATTTGTGTTTTCTGTTTGATTTTAATATGGAAAATGGAAGCATACGTGCTGGAAATATGAAATCTGCTAGCATTGGAAATATATGTTTAGAGTTGGATTTTAATGGTGTGAGATATTTGAACTATGGTTTAATTTATTTCTTTTAGTTGATAGTTTATTAATTATATTAAAATGTTTTGAACATAGTTTTAAGTTCTAGAGCTCAGAGATTTGATCTCTAGTCTGTAGGTTTATAACTTTTATATAAGTTTATCTGAATGTTCTAGATGCAAAGTTTAATATACGATTTTAGTTTTAAAATCTAATAAGGTTTATTTTGTCTATCTTTACGAAAGCTCTATTTAAATTTTCATCTAAGTTTGAACAATATACAAAAAGCTAGTTATCTCAAATAATCTAGATTTTAAGTCTAAGATGAACTCTGTTAGATAATTAAACAAATACAGAGAAGACTTGATATAAGATACGCATGAATGATCATAAAAATAATAATACTGAAATAATATAAACTATATTTTCCTATGGTTTAGATGCACACAGTTCATGCTTTGAGGTTCTGTAAACAAAAGGAAAACCCAGCTGAGCAAACATATAATATATAGATTTTTATTCAAGATTATAAACCCTACTTTAATAAAAATATGTATGAATTGTAAGGAAGGTAAAAACCTCATACCTGTAGTTTGTAGTTATTCTAATGGATAGAACCCTGCACACTCAAGCACACAGAATTAACAAGAACATAGACAATTCTGACTTCATATCTGTCAACCAAATAACTTGGGAACTACCACGTTGCACCCAACCATGACCCAGAACCTTTCCTGGTTTCAATCCGGATGCACCCGAGCTAGCTCCAACATGCAAGTAGTCTAGAGCTCCTAAAGGTAAGGCTTCACCCATCTGGAATATCGGGTTTTGTACCATATTTCTTTCCTTTTGGAAAAATGCTCTCAAAAATTCTTAGGAGAATAATGATCATATAGCATAGAAAAATGGGATCCCCAAGGCTCTCTTTGGCTTGGGTCTTTATAGACAATCTTTAGGAAAAGGGACAGTTAAATCAAGAATCATTTGTTTTCTTGAAATAATATTTTACTTAATTTATGTGAATTTAATATTTATTTAACTTGACTTAGGAACTCTTTGACTAGTTCCTATTTGACTCTTTTAGGTATTTAAATATTTAATTAATTATTTTAGTAAATAATAATACATAGATCCTTCAATTATTATTTATAGTTACTATTATTAATACATATGCTTACTCTTTTATTCACAATATATATATATATATATATATATATATATATATCATTGTTAACACTTTTACTTTGGNTGATCCCAATTCACATGGTACTTTCTTTAGCTGATAGTTACTTCTTTTATTAAGGCCTTTAGGTAGGGCTGGTCAACTAAGTTAGGCAGCTCTAAACCTCCTTGCATGTTGGATTACCTCGTATACCGTGGTATTTCTTCAGTGCTTTATGAGAAACAGAAATTCAAAATTTCATTTAATCAACTTAAAAATAAGTAAGATGAGATCGGTATTTTATCAGAGTCATTTTCACTCAACACAATTAATTTTCAGTGACTCCTAGAATTATTCAGAGCCCACACTCAACGCTAAAAACATGGAGTTACACTTAGTGCAATTCCAGAGCTTCTTGCTCAACACTAATGCTAAGACGTACTTGTATAATAAACCTAGAGATACAATGGCCAAGGATCCAATGTTCCAGAGCATATGCTCAACATCAACTTGGAATGCTCTAGGGATTATGCCCAACACTTCCAATTCTTATTTTATGTTTTCTTCAGAGCTCATGCTCAACAAAAAAATTTCATAACTCATGTTCTCCAGAGCTGGCGCTCAACACAAACATCAAAACAATCATGTTCTCCAGAGCTTTCGCTTAACACAAACATCAAATCACTCATGTGCTCCAAAGCTCGCGCTCAACACAAACATCAAGACAATCATGTGCACCAGAGCTCGAGCTCAACGCAAAACATCAAATCACTCATGTGCTCCATATCTCGTGCTCAACACAAAGCCTCGTCAATCATGTGCTTCAAGGTCCACGCCCAACACATTAAATCACATATCTGCTAAATAAAACATATGCATTGGATTACGCCCATTATATATAAAAAATCATCATTCTCATGTGCAGTGGGTTCTTATGCCCAATATACAAAAATATAAACATCAAAGAAACATCATATGCAATGGGACTTATTCCCATTAGTGTTAGGTCAAAATTCAAGATATTACACTATGGGACACCAAATACCATTAACCACCAATATGATGGAAAAAACCATGGGATATAATAAACCATGTGCTAGACCTCAACCACCTTTGACTTGTTCCCGAGTCAAGGTTAAACCTAAAAATCCCCCCTTTAAACTTGACTTGGAGTAAACACCAACCCCCCTCAAAGTTTTACAGAGGAATCTCACATACA
Organism: Pseudotsuga menziesii; assembly: GCA_001517045.1. Taxonomy (NCBI): domain Eukaryota; kingdom Viridiplantae; phylum Streptophyta; class Pinopsida; order Pinales; family Pinaceae; genus Pseudotsuga; species Pseudotsuga menziesii. The sequence continues at coordinate 24,423 of LPNX010652357.1, forward strand.
CCCCCCTATCACCTAGGTCTATCTCCCGAATTTACCAATGAGTTACCAAGGGTATGCATTCCTTACCATGTCTTACATCCATATTCCCTTTTACACGAAAAATGCTCCATTAATTTTTTTGTATTTGTCTTCATGGTGACTACACCATCACCATATGTTGCTACATCCTTTCACTTTTCCATGCTCGCTCATTTTATTCCATGCTCCTTTTATACCTGCATCCAACCTTATCAATGACGTCCATATAAAAAGAATCCATCTATCGAATTACATGGGTCCTCAACCGCTGTAACTACTAATTCTCTAGGAATTCTCTTCACATACATGGCTCATCAATCTTGGTCACACAATTGAGATTATACCATATCAAATTCCTCCCCCATTCGAAGAATCAACCTCTATGAACCACATCAAGCTAAGCTACAAGTACACCCACCACCCTCGTACCTACCCAGTGGTTCATTCCACACTTGATGCAACATCCCTTCTCTGTGCATAAGAGGGATACCTTATGCTTCTAGCACCAAGGGAATTCAACTTTTAACAAGGAACCAAAAATGTTGGAGTGTCGCGTACCACCGAACATGCACACCACAATTAATTCAAAAAACTAAGTCCAACACAACAAGCACAATTAATGCCAACCATGGCTCTGATACCATTTCTTAGTATTTTAATGAGCATTAATAATAATAATATGCAAGAAATAAATATTACAACAAGAAACCATTGAATATAAAGACAATGATTACGTGGAAAACACAAAACTGAGAAAAACCACCATAATAGATCTATTATTTCCCTTGAGCTAAATCGACCAAGCCGATCCAAGTGAGATAGCCACCACTCACCTCTAGGACACTTTACAATGGAGCCTCCCAAAGCCTTATAAAGGATTCTTTACATGCATTACCATGGGACAATATTACGGGCCACCAACTTCCATTGGCCACCAATACCATGGGCTATAATAAACCATATTCCCAAACCATGTGCTAGACCTCAACCACCTTTGACTCATTCCGAATTCAAGGTTAACCCTAACACATCATCATCCTCATCATTGTCACCACCACCACCATCAGCAGTAGCAACGTCATCGTCATTTTCATTTTTTTCAATGCATTCAAAGGATGACACATGATTTCTCTTTATTGTTTCATGCATATCGTTCTCTAGAGAGGGGTTCTTCCATCCTCCAGACATGTAGTTTTGGAAGATTTGATGTTGCAGGACTCCCTAACCCTCGTACATTGTGAGAGGACTCGTATATGTTATTTAGAAGTTATTTTGTTTTTGTTGAGTTAGATATAGAAGTAAATTATTGTATGTACATGTAATTATTAATTAATGATTGTTTATACTTTCATGTGCACCCCTCTTTCTAGGCCATCCAGTGATCGAGGATCTTGTAGTAGGATCACTAGTACATCCCACGAAGGACAATATGCATTGACATCTTCGTACCATAGTGAGGAGATTCATCGGCATCAAGGTACATTAAATTCATATTTATTTCTTGTTCAATTATTAGTATCTTTAATTTGTATGAGTATCAGTATATTTAATTTGTTACACACATACTTTGACTGGTATATTTTTCTATATGATTTTCAAGTGTTGATCCTGCAAATACACCTCCTATGAGTCCTTGGGAGGATTAGATTACATGGATCACCATTGATGAGATCACGTCTCAGAGCGATTGGATGATGTTGTAACTAGGGGCCATGCGACATGATTGTCCCTCCATGCAATCCATGTTAATGATGATAGATGTTGTCAATGAGTTGTTGGCCCACCATCAGAGGGCAGGATCACTAAGTGACATATGGAATATGGTGTGTTAGTAGGAGGAGGGACCATATATTGGGTCTATATAAATAGGAGGTAGCGAAAGCCACAAAAATGGAAAGGATGTCAAGGGTGCATTATTTGACATTCCTCCTAATTTCGCTTCTGGATAGCCTCTTAGATTGAGAGTTGAGATTAGGGTTGAGGTTGTTTCATCAAATGTTCATGATAAATTTATTAGATCAGGGGGCATCTTCCCCCACCATTACTAGGTTTCACTAAAATTTTCAAAACATATCCATGCAACGTTTGTGTTGTACATGCATCTTGATTACATGATTACACCATTGGATTTCTATGGTGTCAACAAGGGATGTAGTTATGAGCATCTTCGAGCTCATAGTGAGCCTTCTACTATATCACCTCCTCCATGATTGGTTCACATTCCTAGAAGGAGTGTTTTTCAGTTTAGAGGCATAGTAGAGCCATCACAGCTTGGAGTGGAGATGCAAGATATGATGGCAAGAACCATGCGCACGGTATTGAGCATTGTTACACTTTCCATGCATGAAGAGATATCTATACTATCCCTTGGGCCTACAGGTCCCAAGATACCATCGGTGTATGATTATATTCTTGAGTTGGTTTACCATGACACTTTACTATTGTATGATAGTACTTCTTGAGATTCATACTATTAATTGTATGAGAAATGTAGACTATGGTTGATAGAGCAGATATGTTGTTTCACATATTATTTAAATGTAATTAAGTTTTATCTTTATACAACGTTAAATAATCATCTTTAATACATGTAGATCTAAAAGAATCGATTGAGGAATACTTTGTTGTTTTTTATTTCTTTATGCAGAGGACTGCATTTATAAAATCGCTCAATGCCATTGAGCCATTGGTTGAGCATCCAACCATTCCCCTCATTGATGTCTTTGTGGTACATATGATAGTTCCATCATCCTAACTCTATAATTTATATACATATGTATAATTTCAATTCTTTTATTATAAATTTAGTCATGCCCCTCTCTCAAATTATACAGGGTAGAGGAAAGGGTATTATAGAGGATCCTGCACTCATAGGTCAACATGCTTCCATGTAGGAGGTGCAGTGTCCCTCGGTTTCTAACCATCTATCATCGATCAATAAGGTAAATTAATTTATGTTTCAATGCAATATATAATTCAAGTTAATGTTTAATTTATAATGTCCATTTATTAATTTTTTATTGATTACATGCATGATGTCACCATACACAAGAACATGTATAGAGGGTCGTCAATTTTGCAGTGATGTGGACACATGAGTGGGATGCATCGACTCGGCATGGTCTTAGTGAGGGCCCATCGATGGTTCTAGGAGATACCACATAAGAGGATATGGTAGAGTTCACCCTCGACTCGAGCCAAGTAAGTTGATCCATCCACTTAAAATTTTAAAAATTTGTCATCTTATAAATTTCAAGTACTAAAATATTAATAACTTACAGAGTTCAAAATTTTAAATTTTGCAATTCGTTGAATTATACACCTTTTTCTATTGTATATCACACCCGCTCTAGGGGCCTAGTACAGGTGATAGTTGTAGTGGAGATGGTCACACATCCCTTCAGGGGCCTGGTCTACATATTTGATGACATGTGTACATGATGTTATATTATTTCTATTGTTATTTATAACTTGTACTTTTTTATGAACTTAAAGGATAGTTTTGTATCATATTTTTCTTCATGTATATATGATGTCTTTTATTTATGTCAACGAGTTATTTATGTGATGTTTATGTTTATGTGAACGAGTGTATGTTAACTTTATCTTTATCTTATGTGTTTATGTTTATGTCAACAAGTGTACAATTTACAATTTTATAATTATAACTTACAAGTCACAATTACAAGTTACAAGTTACATTTTACAATTTGGAACAATACCAACTTACAATTGTACAATTACAATTTAAGAAATTGCTAATTAGATTTACAAAATACGATAAGAAATTAAAAATAATCTTTCGCATTACAAGTTGTGCACAATCTCACAATTACAAATTACAAATTAGATGTACAAATTACAACTTACAATAAGAAATTACAAATTATCATTCACATTAAGAGTTCTACACAATTTTATAACTATAATTTACAATGTATGATCTCATTTACATTTACAATTTACAATTAGAGTTACAACTTATAATTGTACAATTTCAATTTACTATTCAAGGAAAAGTAGGGATGTTATCAAGAGCATGTTCTCTTTTTGGGTTTTGTCTATGTGTTAACAAAAGCATTGTGTCTTAGTTGTATGATATTGAATAACATTAAATATATTTGGTTCTTTGAATGATGAATGGTATATATTTGAGATCATTGTTGTGTTATAATTTCATATGCCTATGTATATTCTTAGAAAATATTATAACCAAGAGAAAACAAAAACAACATCCTCTATGTTCCCTTCATTATATCCTTTTGAAGGAAAATTCAACAAAAACACTATTGAATGAAGATATTAAAGCTTCATCTTAATTTCTGTCTTTTATAATTTTATATTTATACCTAGTGATAGTTTTTTGGTGTTCCAAAGACTAACCACTTTGTTCATTTCCATCATTGGCACTTTTTGACACCCACTATAATTAATGAAGTACAATTAAAGTACATGAAACTTATCTTAGATGTGGTCAAGACCAAACTCCTTGTGGTGTTTTTAGCCATTTTGAAAACCAATGCATGAAGAATGTCTCCCCACAAACTTCTAAGCTCAAGAGTTGTCCTAGATAATTTCAAGCTTATTAAAATCCAACATTGTATTTTATACCCTAATCAATAATAAGTCAAATTTACTTACAAGACTATTTCGATTTGAGGATCTAACAATGTTCTAGTTTGACCAAAGAAACTTTGGAAGATTCGTTGAATCACAAGTCATTCATGGCCCATGCATTGGAAAATGTGAAGGTGGCGATACATGTATGTGGAGGAAACTCAAAGGTATGTAAATTTAAATTTAAGATAGATAATAGGGCCATTTATGCCATTGATACCATGATATATTGATACAAATTTTGGTAGTCTGAAAATCATAAAAATCATTGCAAAACTAGTGTGTCAAATAGGTTGACCTTCAAAGTGGGACATGTGTTGTTTATTCTTATAGCCAATGGGTTATAGGAATGCAAGTCTCCATAATGCATTCATGATCGGCTTTTTCCATCTTCCATCTATTTGGTTCACTTCTCTTCAACTTGATTTCCATGAGATGTATCCAATCTTACACTATTGAATGATTGTACTGGAAAGATATATATTCAGGCATAAAATCTCTATAAATAATATAATGACCTTGTTTAAGTAGAGACAATTTGAGGTCTTAAAATGGCCTTCGAGGGAAAATAATAAAAAAATTCATGTCACATTAAAAAATAATTAAAATTTGCCATATCACATCAAGTTTAATCTAAATTTTCTCATTAATAATTCTTGATTAATGTGTTGGGTTAATGTAGAGTTAGGGACCAAGGGTTGAAAATAATAATAATAAACATAAATTAGTGTGCACACATAATAAATGATAAATGATATAATGATAACATAATTTAATTCATATTATTATTATTTTTAATTAAAAATAATAATATTATTAGATTAAAATAGAGGGAAAGCATTTTATGTGAAAAAGAGCATAAATTGTTTTTTTACGATGGACAAAAATATGCCAAAAATATTGGAAATATTGAGCTGAACAGGGAACGAAGAACAGTGAGCAACAAAATCTTTCACAAAATAATGCACCTCAATATTTTGAATGGAAATTTGATCGGTTTTTTGTTTCAACCACCAAAATACAAAAAAAAATCCACGACAGATGAATGGAAGAGCAAAGGGTCGAATTCTAATGGAGGGAAATTGTTTTGGGTTTGGTTCAGCAGCAAAAAAGAGGAAAATTAGCCCGCAATGGATTGAAGGAAGAACAAAAATCATGATGGATGGAGATCTAGATCAAATTTGTTTTCGTTTCATGCCAATGGGGATGGAAGTTTGAATCGTTTCACGCCAAACTGGAGGGAATTGGAAAAAAATTAAAAATTGATCCCTAATCTGTGTATCCATAAATATGTGATCTATGGATCAAATTGCAATTCAATCTGTGGCTTTGTTGGATTTCCATGCAATTGCAAAGTGAATTTTGAAATATCTCTTCAAAGTGTTGTAATTTTTCAAATCCCTTACTAAGGGATGTCATATATGATTTTCCTCTTTCCATTCCTTTGCTGGAATATTCATTGTTGCTAGATTGGCATTGTTGTTTGTCTTCATTGTTGTCAAGTGTGTCATGTTTTTTGGTTAACGTAAAAAATTTCTTTGTTGTTTGGGGAATTTGTTACCTTCTAAACCTTCTTGAGGCATAGTTAAACAAGCCTTGTCTCAAATTTAGATTGCTAGTAGGATAGGTTTGAAAAGAGGAAAAAAATGCAAATAGAAATATTGACAATTTATGATATGATCTACTCTATTCCATTTCTTTCGTATTACTACCATTCTACAATTTTATTCTCTAAGCAATATGCTATAGAAATTGTCTTGCTATAGGATTTGCTTCTGTTTTTGCTACAATAAAATGTGTTACTACAAGATCTGTTGTAGAATTTTCTATAGGATTGTATCATGGAATTTTGAAATGAATCCCAAGCACATGTATCCATTATTCAAGTTGAAAAATCACTTGCAAGAAAAGATTCAATCATATTGGCATGCTACCAGATTAACCTTTTGTTGCAAATTCTCTAAACTCAATCTACATAAGTACTTTATGTCAACCCAATGAACAATTGCTACATAAATCTAAGTCGTAATAAAGTCTTCTTGATTCTATACAACCTTGATAACATACTGAGCTATAGGTAAACTCGATCCTACAAGTGCAACATAGGTAGAGGAAGAGGTAATTTCTTGGTTTCCTTTTGGAGTATTTTTGCAAATTCAACTCTTTTGTTTACTCTTATATTATTCCTTAATACACCTATTATTAGCACACACTTTTTTGGTTACATAATCGTGTTATTCCATGTCATTCCTAAAAACCTTATTATACCACAAAAATCATGGATATTTAATGCCTCGTTATCTATTCGTCATTTGTATGTATATGATGGGATGTGAATTAATGGAAGTCATTCCACTAATTCACATCATGTTATCACAGCAATGGATATATAAAATTGTTGGTGAGTACTTCATTACCTATTATCATTACTTATCATATATTCTTACCATTAAATTTTTCCATCCCTTCATACAATTCAAATTGTACCATAACTTATTGTCCATCTCACAACCCTATTGAAACCCCTAGAATTGTATATCAGTCTAGTGTTGACTTGGATATATGTCTCTTCCTTGTGCATTAGAGATGCTAGTTACAACTATGGGAGGTAATGCTAATTGCCATGAACTAAAACTACTGAGTTATTAGAAGCACACCCAAAAATGAAAGAAAGATTGAGCCTAGGTAGAATGGCTTGTCTTAATTGAATGGTTGTGGGGTTATAATGAGGGTATCACAATGGCATTTGTTGAAACCTTTAATGGAGAAAGCACAATTGTGAAGGAATTGATTGTTATGATATCATAGGAATCCATTGAATTAGCTATAGGTCTACCCCAAACTAGTGAACAATGGTTTAAAAATAATGGTATGGAGAAATATGCTTGGTAATGGTTCTTTAGTAGTGAGTCACAGGCCCCTAATTGGACCAATGATCTCCTATAGAATCCATCATCAACCCATGGTAGGAGGTAAATTTCTTCATACAAAATTATATCACTAATGAGGGTCATTTTATCTAGATATTTCTTTATCATATTAAACTATTGCTTCATTTAAAGGATGATAATCTTGTAAACCTACCCTATTTCCTACGGAAAAGCCTCATTATGATGTCTAAATGTGTACAAAAATGGAGGGAAAAGGCTCAACATTGTTTGTATTATATTTTTCTTATTAAACTATTAGTGCTAGTGGAGCTAAATCATTATGGGTTGTCATGGGATGTATTCATCAAGCAAAATAAATATTGGAATGTTGTAGCTATAGGAAGAAAACAACCTCGGACTATTCCACCAGGAAAACATAGGTCCGTTTATCCTCCTCCTATTTGAAATATTAAATGGATAATTGCATATGGTATGGATACAAATAAAAAGATCATTGGATTGGGGGGAACCATTGTTATAGACATAGAGGAAATCTCTGGGGTATTCGAACATGAAAAGGTATGGGATCATTTTATTAGTGACACACCAGCTATAAGTTTCACTTGTCCACCTAAGTGACCACAAACATAGTTTTCCAAACTCCAAAAGGAGGAGTTACCTCAAAAATGGACTAAATATGTGGCATAGGGTTCAAGCAATAAGTCCAAGAGAAAGGTAATGTTTTCTACACCTCCTAATCATTCAAGAAAACAAGGCTAAGAAAAGAGGTTGGAAAATTAAAATCTTTAGAATATCAACTGAGAATACATAATTCAAAATTGAAATCCCTAGATGAACATCTTAAAACTTAGAATAAAATATTGAAGGTTCAAAGCAAGAAGTTAAGAAAACAAAATAAGAGGTTGGAATTGCATAATAAAGGGATTAGAAGTAGATTGCACTGGATGAAGTCTAAGCAACAACCTATAGCTAATCCAACCAATTTGGATGTGTTATTTTATTCACTAGATCAAAAAAATCCTACTCATGCTCCAACCTCTAAGCATCCAAAAGAAACTATCAATTCAACGCGGGAAGTAATAAACAAGATCCTTGATTATATTATTATAAACATGTATTCCATTATTTCCTTAAAATCCAATATACACCTATGGCAAGGAAAAGAGGATCTATTTTATTTGAGCATCATTTACAAACAACAATATAACTATGAGATTCAAAAAATGCAAGAGGAATGGATTGCTTAGCATCTAGCTAAGGAAAAATAAATAAAAATCAAATCTTAAGGATAGTTAGGACAACCTCGAGACCAAGGAACATGAAATTCAAAAAGAATATGTCCTGGCTATGCAAGCCTTTTGTTGTATATCCCTTTCAAGGGTATATTCCATGTTTCTTTATGATAAATGGACTAGGGTGATGATAACTAGATTGTAAGCAAGAAAACAACATGAAATACATAGAATTTCTGAGGCTAGCATGTATTCTTCTGCCTCAATTAGGAACATAATTTGTTATGTTAATTATATTAATTATATTTCTTTGTATTATCATAAACATGGTGGAATCGTGACCCTTGTGTTGGGGACATTTAGATTGGATATTTTGCATCATGTATAAATAATCAATTTAAATGGAAAGAAGCGATGAATTTTCTATTGTACTTGTGAGACATACTCAAGTTTGATTGTTTGAAATGAGAATCCTATACCTACAACATTATTCAGGATCATCACTATTTCTTGTTTGATTTCGAGAGGAATAAGTTAATGAGATGAAAACAAGATTCATAATTTCTAGTTATGAACAGACTTGTAACTCCTATGTTATTGATGCTATACTCACCTCACATGACAAATTGCATCTCATACACCTTGTTTTACAGTACAGAGACCCCACAAGATATTCCATGTTTAACAATTATTTAGCGTGGCCCACTATCTATTTAAACTCCTTGAAATGAAATGGGACTAGATGGATTGGGATTTGATTACATTATCCATTTATATGGTGCTCCATCGACGTCTACAAATTAGTATGGAAACAGAATGAATTTGAGGAAATGGATGCCCAAAATCCTATTGAATGATACCTAGGGTATTACACATAAAAAAAAAGTATGGCCATGTGGATTAGAACTAGAAAAATGTCCATGAAGAACACCCTGATTTCATTTGAATCAGTTGCACAAGGGATGTCAAACACCTTCAATGCATGGGAGATGATGAGTCTCCATTTTGACATACCTTTGACTGGTTGATTTACCCTTTTATCCACATTTTTTTCATCTTTTTTACACCGTAACCCTCCAATATTCACCTTACTTTATATCATACAAGGGTTCCTTGACTAGGAGTAATTAAGGTAGATAAAGGTTGTTTTGTGAATGATTTATTGAATTTTGATAACTTAGAATCACCTTTATTACCTGGGGACTATCAATGATCTATTTAATGCCATGAATTTCAATTTGCAAAGTTCCTTATAGCTTGGTGCATCCATGTCACTCCAACAACCATCAAAGTGCCACACACACCTTGAATTCAACATTCAAATAGGGCCATGTGGCCTCCATTTAGTAGATAAAAGATATATTTCATCGACATGATTGTTGAAAATGTTTTGCAAGATTCCAATAACATTATGAGGATTTTCAAGACACTTAGAGAAATGCTCTGCCATTGGATGAATATCATCAATCTTCATACAATGAAGATGTTGTGATCCTCAACATATTACAACATACATTTCTATATTTATGTTCTTTTAGTTGAACAAACTATGCAAGGGAAAAAAACACATAAACTTAGTATTGTGGCTTTAGCTCTTGTTATATTGTATTAATTCCAAATGTACCATGAACCTCTATAAATAATGGGGTTGGCACTCATTTTGGGGAGTTCAAAAATCTAAGCAGAAGTGCAAAGTAATTGTATCTTCAAGTTCACTATGAGAGATATACTCTCGGTTCGATCTATGATCTATGCATTAATTAATTCATAATTTTGAAATCATTTCCAGCAATCTACTCCAATGAATAGGGGCCCACTCAACTAGTATATTGTTTGTCCTATTCTTATTTTGTTTAGTATGCTTGATTATTAGTTTCCTTATCAAATGGTTTGGTCACTGTTTATGTTAGTTTTGTCTTTCACTTACTGTATTTAAATTCTACAGTTGACATCCATAAAAAGAGTGTATTCGAATCATTCAATTAGAGTATTGTCTACATGATTAAATTTATATTTGTTATACCATGGATTGACCATGATTCCACTGATTTAGAAGAGGTAATATGCTTAAATTTTATATAGTTATAGTACTTGGGCCCATATTTTAGTCCATTTGCATAATTATTTTGTTCTAGAAGACCTAGTACTAGGGATTCAAACTAGGTCTCACTCCTTTGACACTACCCTTAACTAGTCATTCACAATATTTGAAGCAGCAATAGCACACTCATACCAAACATATAAGATCTTTGTGGAACCATAGCAATCATAGATCCTCCTATATGTCTCAAATATTCCTCTTCATCTTTATAACAATTTGTTGTTTATTGAGACATTTTTTATATGTCTCATTGTTCAATCCATATATGATATGCTCCTTTCTTTGACCTTCTGATCCATCGTCCCAACCAATAGATCTATCTCCATCTATGTCTCTTCCCTACTCTAGGGTTTCCACAATGCCTCCAAAAAGAACACCACATTACAAAAATTTGGAAAATTTTTATTTAGACCATCTTCTATTTTTCATAGTCCACCAGGCCACATGGGCACCCTAGGTTTATATCCCTTAGTCTATAAGCTCACTCTTTCCATATTCTTTAACAATTTATATAGCACAAAATTATGTGTTCTCAAAATTTCTATGTGATGTTGAACTTTATTCCTCAAGGTTGGGTTTGATATGACATCAAATATTACAGTGGAATCAATAGTCAAATATTCATAGCAATGAACACTCAGATTAAATTGAAATGTTTGTGTGAAAACACAATAAGTTAGAATTTGTTGCAAATGTTTACTTATGTCCATCATCCAGCCGTATAAGAGGTAATGAACTTGAAATTTCACACATAAAATGATATATCATGAGGTATTGTAAATGTTAGAGCATTATACCAGCTTAGTACCATGGCCATACACCTAGGACACATTTTCATTTGTTTTATACTTGTGCTATATGGTCCAAAACTAGGTTGTGTTGGTCAAGCAAGGTCCTTTTGGTGTTTTGGACTCATTAATGCACCCATACGCTCACATTTTATCGTTATGGTTACACATGCACCCTCATTTATTATTTTTTAGTCCTTGGTGTGCTCCCACTCCATAAAATAGGGAAATTGGCTGACCAGAGGCACCCATGATTGGTATTTAAGTGTTTTTGGCTCTTTGGACCATTTATTACTGCCTAGAGACACTCCCACTCACCCATTCACTACACCACTCCTACCCTACCTTCATTTATGCCTTATCATGCTCCATATATGTTCCCACAGGCATTCATGACCATTTTAGGTGGTTAGGGAGCTCATTGGTCCACATAGGGGGATTTTGAGATCCAATCTAATCCTGCCACATGTATGCATCCAATTTGCCTCCAAAGTATAACGATTTTATCCTATTATATATTAATGATGTTCCTGGCATATTTACATACTGGACATTGATAATAAACTCAGTTATTGGCACCATTCTTATGTGTTAATATTGTTATTTTCACTGTTTTTCTACATAATTTGTGAATATATGGAGTTGTGATGATTCCTTTAGCTCCTATATCTTGTTGTGAATCATATTTTCACATGTTATCAGATATTTTTGGAGCTGCAAATAAAATCCAAAGCATTTGAGTTCCTATCTAGGGTTTCTTTTAGAAAAATTTGAGTGTTTGCATGCAGGTACTTCCAGTTTTTCTATCACGCAGTGCACAAGCAGAAATGGAGCATAATCATGTCTTGCTTACCCCATTCAACTATTTTGAATGGAAGTTTTAAATGATGATCCATGTCAGGTCGAAATTATTCTACAGAATCACCATGGGGACTGAGAACGAACCCAACTCTGCAATGGAAAAATCAAGTACTTCAACAGATTGGATGAAGCATTCGGGATTCTTTTTCTTAGTATCTTGAGGGATATTCTCTTCCATGTAGATAGTATTACTACACCCAATGAAGTATGGCTCAATATCGAGTCACTGTTTGGGAATACTGTTGAGATGAGAAGACACCAACTTGAAAATGAGTTGATCTCATCGAGCCCAACTCACTTTGAGACGATCCAGGATTTATTCACAAAATTCAAATAATTGGTGCTTCAGATGAAACAATGTGGCATTGGAAAGAAGGAAGAGCAATTGATCTTGTCCATTCTTTCGAAGATAGGCCCTGAGTACTTAGTGTTTGTCTCCTCATTCCCCATAGGCAAGCTGACAGCTCGAAATTGGAGAATTCCTTCACTGGCAGACTTCATGGAGTCTTTGACTCAAGAACAAGACAAGTTGGTGAAAATGGGTACCATCAAATCCACCAAGTATCATGCCTTTTTTGCGGGAGTTTTGAATCAATCCAAAGGAAAGAAAAAATCCAAATATTCGAAGCAGTAAGAGAAGAAGAAGCAGGACAAGCCCAAATATTTAGATGGGGGTTCGAATCCTAGCAAGGACAAAGAGAAGAAGAAGCAAGAAAAGACAAAATTCACTTATTGCTGCAAAGGGTGGCATCCATAGATTGCATGCATGAATAAAAACATTGACATGATGGTGTAACTCCTTCAGAAGAACAACATCCCACTTCCAAAAGGTGCAAGGAAGAAAGAGGGAGGTTCAAGCTCAAAGAACAAGGATAGATGTCATGCTTTGGTTGTTTAGTCTTCAGGCTCTTCATATTTCATCATAGATTTAGGTGCCTCAAGGAACATGGATTCCATGCAATATTCCTTCTCGATCATACATCCTTACAGTGGTCCATCCATTCTCATGGGTGATGATTCAGAAATCTAGGCCAAAGGGATTGGCGAGATTGATCTAGAAGATGGGTACTTCAACAATGTGTTGGTTGTGCCTGATATTGCAGCGAAACTAATCTTTGTCTATCAAATGACATACACAGGTACAACCAAGAGATTATCATTTAATCAATATGATGTGGAGATATCAGAAATCTCTACAAGCCAAGTTGTTGCAGTGGGTTTCGCTGACCATGATTCAAGAATGTATAAGTTATCTCACTTCCTCCCCTACTCCCAAGGGAATGCACTCCGGTCACATGCCAATGAGACAAGAAAGTTGTGGCATGAGAGGTATGGACACCTCAAATACATGTACCTCTAAGCACTAAGCAAGGATAGTATAGTTGAAGGGCTTCCTACCATCAAGTTTTCCAAAGAGACTTGCAAAGGGTGCATAGTGGGGAAACATGTTGAGCGCAAATATGACAAAGAGAAGGATAGGAGGGTTGTCCAAGTGCTTCATCTGATCCATTCATATCCGATAGGGCCTATTCCCACACCCTCATATGGGAATTCAAGGTATGTGTTGACTTTCCTAAATGATTTCTCAAGGTATTGTTGGGTGTATTTTCTCAAACAAAAATATGAAGTTTCTTAGAATTTCAAAGTGTTCAAGGATTTAGTTGAGAACATGTGTGGGAATAAAATCAAGGTTATTAGGACTGACAATGGAAAGGATTATGTCAACAACAAATTACAACATCTATGTCATGAAAGTGAAATTCAGATGCAGCATTATGTGCCTTAAACACCACAACAAAATGGTGTTGCAAAGCGCAAGAATAGAGCTCTGAAAGAGATGGCAACATGCATGATGAAGGCAAAGGATTTGTCACCTAATATATCGGTTGAATCCATCAATTGTGTTTCATATGTTCAGAACATATCTCCACACAAGTCATTGGAAGGAAAAACTCCATTTGATGCTTGGAGTGGTCACAATCCCAATGTTTCTCATTTTAGGGTTGTTGGCTCAAAGGCTTGGACTAGAATTCCTCTCGAGAAGAGAAAGACATTGAAACATCAAATAAAGGAGTCCATTATGGTTGTATATGCTGAATATTCAAAGGGATACAATCTCTTTGATCCCTCATCTCAGAAAATATTCATTGAAAGGAGTGTACAGTTCGAAGAAGATCCCATGCAGGAGATCAAACTAGTCCAAGGGGAATGATCACATCTTCCACTCCATGATGATATAAGTGAGAATTCTGCCTCTGATTTTTCTGATTCTGATGTTGATGATGATGATGATGAAATTCATTCATATCATGACTCACCCATTCAACCAAAGTGGGCTGAGAAAACCATACAAGCAGCTGGTGGTCTTGCTAGAGATCCACTAGACTCTAGGAAGACTATATCTCAATTTCACAATGCTTTCTCCACTTGTGAATTGAATATTTCATAGAGATGATTTATGATGGTTGTGTATGATCCTCATACATATCAGGAAACTTCACATGACCCAATATGGAAAACATCCATGCAAGAAGAGTTCAAGTCTTTGCAAGACAATGAAACTTGGGAGTTGGTTCCTCTACCTTCCAAGAGGAAACTAGTACAATGTAAGTGGGTATATAGAACCAAAGTGGTTGCAGATGGTTCATATATCAAGTACAAGGATATTTTGGTTGCCAAAGGCTTCTCTCAAGTCCAAGAAGTGGACTATACAGACATTCGTACCGATTGCAAAGATGGACTCAATTAAGCTATTTTTGGTCATTGTTGCATCTAAGTGATGAAAAGTTCAACACATGGATGTGAAGAATATTTGTCTTCATGGTGAAATTCATGATGATATTTATATGCAACATGTTGAAGGTTTCATTCATGATCCTTCACTCTTATTCAAGTTCAAGAAGTCTCTATATGGCCTCAAGCAAGCCCCCAGGGCTTGGTATGCCAAAATGGACAGCTTTCTTCTTTCACTAGGATTTGAGCGATGCAAACCTGATCCTAATGTATATTTGTAGAATGTTGGTGATTTATTGCTGGTCATAGTGTTGTATGTTTATGATATTTTTATTACAGAAATTTGCATTGATGATATAGGATCAATAAAGTCCTCTTTTCATAGTGAGTTTTCTATGACTGACCTTGGATTGTTGAAACAATTTCTTGGCTTGGAGATTGAGAAATTTGATGCAGGGATCAAGGTCATCCAATCCAAGTATGATACAGACCTATTATTTAAGTTCAATATGGTTGAATGTAAGGCATCCAAGTTCTCATTCCTCTTAGGAGTGAAACTAGGTGATTTTGGTTTATCTCCATTGGTGGACAACTCATTATACAGGCAACTAGTTGGGAGCTTATTGTATCTCACACACTCTCAACCTGATTTGGCTTATGAAGTAGGTGTTGTTTCAAGATATATGCAGGAGCATCATGATATCCATTATAAGTTTTCAAAAAGGATCTTGCATTATGTGCAAGGAACCAAACACTTTTGGGTACACTATGATGCTAGTTCTCCACTAGAACTAGTTGGATTTACTTATTCTAATTGGGATGGACACTCTACTGACAAAAATTCCACTTCAGGTTATGTATTCATTATTTCACATGGTCACATATGTTTTTAAATCAAGAAATGGCACATTATATCCCTTTCATCAGTTGAGGCCGATTACAGAGGAGCAGTGAACGCAACTACATAATGTGTGTGGTTGCAAGGTATTCTTGGAGAACTTGGATTTGCATTTGATTCACCCACTGTCATCTGGTGTGACAATAAAAGTGCAATAAATATTTCCATTGATCCAGTGCAGAGACAGAGGACCAAGCACATAGATATACACATGCATTACATCGGTAGCTTGGTGCATGAGGAGGTGAAAATGTTGCAGTGTTTCCCATCTGCAGAGCAAACTGCTGACATTTTCACCAAGAGCTTCACAGAGAAGACATTAACCTATCTGAGATCACTTCTTGGAGTGGGTAACACATGGTGATTACTGAAATTCACTATTATATTTAGATCCATGTCCATTTTTATGGGAGGTTTTGTTCCCATGAGGTTTTCCTCCTTACCTTGGTTATATGAACAAATAAATTGTTGTAAGAGGTGACTTGAGCCTTAGTTGTCAACGCCTCAATATTGTGATGTATTTACACTAAGACAGGATTAAGGGTGGGTGTTAGAGAATTATACCACCTTAGTACCATGGTCATGCACCTAGGACACATTTAAATTTTTTTATACTTATGTTATATGGTCCAAAACTAGGTTGTGTTGGTCAAGCAAGGTCCTTTTGGTGTTTTGGACTCATTAATGCACCCAAGTGCCCACATTTGATCATTTTGGTTACACATGAACCCTCATTTATGAATTTTTAGTCCTTGGTGTGCTCCCACTCCATAAAACAGGGAAACTGATTGACTAGAGGAGCCTATGCATGGTATTTTGGTGTTTTTGGCTCTTTTAGACCATTTATTGCTTCCTATAGCCACTCCCACTCACACATGCGCTCCACCATGCCTACCCTACCTTTATTTATGTCCTCGAATGCTCCATCCAAGTTCCCACAATCATTCTTGACCATTTGAGGTGGTTAGGGATCTCATTGGTCCACCTATGGGGGTTTTGAGGTCCAATCTAAACCTACCACATGTATGCATCCAATTTGCCTCCAAAGGCCAACGATTTTCTCCTATTGTATAATAATGATGTTCCAGGCCTATTTACATACTCGACAGTGATAATAAACCCATTTATTGGAACCATTCTTATGTGTTAATACTTTTATTTTCATTGTTTTTATGCATAATTTGTGAATATCTTGAGTTGTGAGGATTCCTTTAGCTCCTAGATCTTATTGTGAATCATATTTTCACATTAAATTACTTCTTTGGGATGGATGTTGGAACAAAATGTGAGAATTTACTGAATTTTAGATAACAAATTAGTTAATAATTTTAAAATCAAATGATTTCAAAACTAATTAATAATTAGTTAATTAATTAACAAACAACTTTAGGTTTATGACCCTATTTGTAAACCTTAAATATTCTCACTATCAATTTAGTACAACCTTAACACTATAATTTGTAATACTCCATGTACACTATATATATATA
>LPNX010652357.1:54466-91268 GCA_001517045.1 Pseudotsuga menziesii
CCAATGTTGCAATGCTTGCACAATTGCATAAAATTCTACATCATATGTGGAGTAGTTCTTTCTTACATCATTCAATTTTTCACTAAAACATCCAATTGGTTTACCTGCTTGGATAAGTACAACTCCAATGCCTACATGTGACATCATAGTCTACCTTAAACACTTTATCAAAATATAGTAAGGCTAATATAGGTGCCTCAGTTATCTTCTTCTTTAGAAACTTAAAGCTTTCTTCAGCTTCATCGGTCCACTTGAATGTTGTGCCTTCGGTGCAATCTGTTATGGGTGCTACAATACTGCTAAAATTTCGAATAAATTTTCTGTAAAAGGTGTCTAGTCAATGAAAACTTCTTACCTGTGTTATGCTCCTAGGACTAGGGCACTCCAAAATTGCTCTGACCTTCTCTGAATCCATCTTGACTCCTTCTGCTGAGATGACAAAACCCAAAAATACCAAACTTTCTTGCAGGAACATACATTTCTCCAAGTTTGCATAAAGTTGATGTTTTCTCAACGTATCTAATATAATCTTTAAATGTTGCAAGTGATCTTCTTTGTTTTTACTGAAAACTAGAATGTAATCAAAATAAACGACATCAAACTTACCAATGTAAGGTCGAAGCACAGTATTCATCAACCGCATAAAGTTACTAGGTGCATTGGACAACCCAAATGGCATCACCATCTATTCATATAGTCCATCCCTGGTCTTCAAGGCAGTTTTACATTCATCTCCTTCGTGAAATCGGATCTAGTGGTATCCACTTCGCAAATAAATTTTACTAAAATATTAGCTCTGGATAGTACATCCATCATGTCCTCCAAGCACGATATAAGAAACTGGTATTTGATGGTAATTTTATTGATTGCTCTGCTATTTGTGCACATCCTCCACGTATTATCTTTTTTGAAGTCAACAATGTTGGTATAGCACAGGGACTCATGCTTTCTCTTACCACGCCTTTCTTTATAAACTCTGTTACTTGCTGGTTAAGATCTGCATGTTGTGTAGGAGTCATTCTATAGGTTGTTTGATTAGGTAAGGATGGTCCCGAGATAATATCAATGTGATATTGAATATCCCTCTTTGGTGGAAGGCCATCAGGCAATTCATTAGGGATAACATCAACATATTATTCTAGTAACTTGGCCACTTTGGTAGGTATTGGCATGTCTTCCTTGGCTCCTTTTTGCACTATTAACACACAGCAGAATCCTGTTGCCTTCATTTCTTTAACAAGATCTTTTTTTGATAACATATTCTTAGTTTTCCCTTCATTTTTAAGGGGAAATAAGACGACTTTTGTTCCATCTTGCCAAAAGGTGTAGGTATGCTTTCCTCCGTCATGTATGACTTTTCTGTCAAATTGCCAAGGCCTCCCTAATAACAGATGGCATGCATCCATTAGAATGACATCACACCATACTTCATCTTTATAAGTCCTACCGATGGAAAACTTAAATCAAACATCTTTTATTAATGGTGACTTCATTCCCTTTTTCAAACCATGAAATTCGGTAAGGATGGGGATGTATTTCACAGCGTAACTTCAACTTATCTACCATATTTTTGGAAACCATATTCTCACAACTGCCACTATCAACAATAACTTAACAGACCTTTCCCCCATAAGTGCACCTAGTTTGAAAAAAATTTGTCCAAAGCCACGAATCTTCATTGTTGCTACTCTGACTTTGCTCTTTCTCGGGAATCACCAACAACCTTTGTATCATGAGATTTTCCCCCATATCGGGTGGGACTTCATATTCAACTCCTTCTTCATTCTCAGCTTGGAACAAGTTTAAATTAGGTTGTTGTCCTTGCTTCAGCTCTTGCATGTTGTAATTTGAGCATTCAAATGCTCGATGACCCTCTACACCATACCTAAAACACCAATAACTTCTTCCTCTTCCACCAATGTAGCCTCTACCCCTCTGAAATCCTCTTCCTCGTGGTTGGTTCGGGTTACCTTATATATTATCTTATGTTTTTTCAACTCCTTGGGATGATTCACTTCTTCCATAATTAAAACCGCCCCGTGAGGCAAACAATGTGCCCCTCCTTGCTCCTATATTCCTTTGAGCAAATTGTCGGTTTTGTTTTTCCTCAACCTTTAAGGCTAAGTGGTATGCCTTTTCCATGCTGCAAACCCAATGCATGCTCAATTCATCTTGAATAGAAAATTTCAAACAATTCATATACCTTGCATTGAGTTGCTCATCAATTTCTTGGTGATCCACACGAATGGACAACTGATAAAACTCGTGTGAATTCCTCCACGATAGACAAGTTTTGCTTCAAGTTCTGAAATCTACGAAAAAGGGTTTGTGCATAGTCCAGCAGCAAAAAAAATTCTCTCAACTTTTTTTTCATCTTATGCTAGGTCTTTATTTTGGTTTTTCCTTTTTTGTTTTGTCTTTCTGTACATGATCCCACTAGATCATGGCGTGACCCTTCTACTTTGTGCATGCAAACTTCATCTTATTTTCTTATGTCATAGGCTTCCATCCAAAAAACTTTTCTATGGAGCTCAACCAATCTATTAACTCCTTTGGTTTAAGACTACCTGTGTAGTCTGAAACTTCCATTTTGATCCCATCATTTCTCCCTTCTAGAGCCTTTAGCATTATTTCTTCAAAAGGTATGTGCTCTACTTCTTCTTCGTCATGTTTTGTATGATGACCTACACCTCCTTGGTCTGTCTCCTCATGAGACGCTTCTCTTTGTATTATCCTTTGATTAGTCAGCGGGTATGTAAGATCTGCTACTTGCCTTTGTAGGTTTTGCATATCTCTACTCATTTGAGCAATACCTGCTCTTCATCTTCCTCTCCCAGCCATCTTCTTGCTACGATACCAGATGATGCAACCAATAAGCTTTGATTGAATTCACAAGATCTAAAAGCCATGCAAACACAAGTGAAAAAAATAATTATATTTTTACTCATTCTCCATCCTAACTATTACAATGAAGGCCCAACCCTTTATAACTACTATCTGAGATTTTCGAAAATTGATAATTTTAGAAAATTTTCGAATGACTTTGAAACCGAACACTAATTATAAGCTAACTAGAGTGACACTAGTTATCAACTCATTTTTCTAATTAGGTTTATAAACTGAGAGATAACTGTTAATTTGAGGTCTTATATAAAGGAATTTTGCCTCATAAAAGTTTCGAAAAAACTTTGATCAAAAAGATCTGATCGGCCACTACATTGAACATTTCGAAACACAACTTCCTATTAAATTTGAGCCCAAACGAATAACCACGTCAAAAGTTATGACCCCCAGAAATACCTACATTTATTCTCTTTTTTCTCAGCCTTTCAAAATCACTATGTCACCTTTAGGTGTGTGTATATATATATATATATATATATATATATATATATATATATATATATAACACAATGTGAAGTTTTATACTANTGTACACTTGCCAAGCTTGTTAAGACATTTACTTTATAAAACTCATAAAAATAATTATATTGAAGTGTAGCCTATAATTTCAAAGTTATAGTTAGCTTGGTCTAGCCCAATTAATTGTGAGATGGAATGTTATGAAAAATCTTAAGAAATTTAAATATTTTAAAGAATGTTTGATTTCATATTGAAAGTTTTACAATGTTGTTTTGATATCATTGATAAAAAAACAAGAATGTTGTAAACCAATTTTTATGTATTAAATAAATAAATATAATTGAAATAATAAAATTTACAATGAATTGAAATTAATTAATTTTTAAATGTATAAAGAACTAAATTAATAAAATAATAGACTCAAAATATGTGTAATTTATTTCCCATATTTAGATCCACTCTATATTATTTAATAGGAGGTATTTTGCATATTTGAATGCATTCTATATTAGTGATGTTAAGTATTTTGCATTAAAAAGCTGAAAGGGAAATAAAAAAATGTGTTTTATTATTGATGTTAAGTATTTTGCATTAAAAAACTGAAAGAGAAATCAAAAAATCTATTTTTTATAAAAAGAGAACCAATATTTTAATACAATACACATTTACTGATTTCCCTTTCTTTTAAATGCAAAATGCTTAATATTAAATCTAATATTAAAGATTCTGCATTGAAAAATTTAAAGAAGGTCAATTAGAAAATTTACACTTTAAAAAAAATCAAATATCGTATTACAGAGATGAACCTAATCGAATATTTTACATGAATGAAGAACAATAAAATGAACAACTCTCTGTGAGCAAGCCCGAATCAATAGTAACTTTTCTAACCAAAAGAAACATTATCACAGACAACTTTTTGAACATATATTTTTATTTTATTTTTTATATAAAAAATAAAATATATTTCCATTTATTTGTTAAATTACATAGCAGTATCCTTGTAAGTTATAATTCTGTCACAAATAAAATTGTTAATATGAAATATTTATAAGAATAATATAAATAACTTTTTTCATAAAAATATCTATAAATTAAATATGATTACAAAGTGATTGTTATATGACCTTACTTATATGGGTCCATATGCCTTGATCCAAGGATGATGCCTCGTCATAGATGAAAGGTGATTTAAATGGAGGTTAACTTTTTAATAAATTCACTCAATTTTTATGGCTTAGTAGATGAAATAAGCTAGAGAATGAATTATAAGTTTGAAATAATTTGAAAATATACATATACAACATTAATTCACTTAACTTATAAAGTCTTTTTTATTAATATTAAAGATGCATTTTTAGTGCTCTATTATATATATATAGCAACATCTTTATCCCTCAATCACATGACTTAGGACATTAAGACTTAGGACATTATAAATTTATTTTAACTTGGGACATTATAAAGCTTTTTTATTAATATTAAAGATGCATTTTAGTGTTCTATATATAAAATGCATATACATATATATATATATATATATATAAACACTTTTATCCCTTAATCATATGACTTTGGGACATTATAAAGTTTTTTTATTAATATTAAAGATGTATTTTAGTGCTCTATATTATTTTTATTTATTACACCTAAGAGGTGCATTTTACAGCCAAGTAGGAGAGAGATGTGTAACTCTTTCCATGCCCATCCTAGAGTTGACACATTTCCTTTATCAACACTAATAAAATATTATAAAAAAAAACATATCAGCTTAAATTAAATTAAAATTATTTAGAATTGCATATATATAAAACAACATAAATTAGATAAACTAAAACCATAAACATTGAATTACACATTTTCTCAACATTTCCACTCTAAAAAAGATTTACACCTTAAGATATTTGATCCCTCTCGATGCTTGGTAGATCCCCTTTTAGATGGATCTATGCTGGTTTTTATGTAATAGAGCAACATCTGTATCCCTCAGTCACATGACTTAAGGACAAATGACGCACTTAGAACACATAAATATGCATATTCAATACAAGGAGACACCCAGTATTGAATATGCATATCCAAAGTCCATGTGTCTCCCTGTAATGAGTATGCATATTTCCCTGTCCTCGGTGTTCCATGTATTTGAATCATGTGATTTAGTTATGGAACAGGGGATAGAGATGTTACTGTATTACATCAAATAAATGGGTAGAGATGTTTTTAAAAATTAAAAATACAAAAATAAAGATGTTACTGTATTACATCAAATAAATGGGTAAAGATATTTTTTTAAATTACAAATACAAAAATAAAATATAGACATAGAGATCCAAATTTTTTAGAAACTAAAACATTTAAAATGCCTTCAAATCTCAATTTATCTTACCTTACACAATGAGGAACAGAGAAAACTCTTATAGCTGAAAGTGAGAGATCCAAATTTTTTTAGAAACTAAAACATTTAAAATGGCTTCAAATCTCGATTTATCTTACCTTACACAATGAGGAACAGCGAAAACTCTTTCCTTATAGCTGAAAGTGAGAAAATACAATCAAAATATGTTTTCTAAAGTCAAACACCCATGACACGTCTAGTACATATGTCGAACATGGATACAGAGATAGGCCTCAACTTGGGCATATCATGTTTCTTAGCTCCATAAATGTTATTGAAAATTAGCGATGGACAGCAATGTTTAAGTTGCCTTCTATCCATTATGTAATATAACTGATTGTAGTATGTGCACCTATGCAAAAATCTGGACAGACAGATTGAGTATCACCTCCTGCATCATCTTAAATGCACTGAAACATGATTGATGAGCCTGCAGAATTCTCCACTAATTTCCTCAGCTTGGCTCTAAAATGAGGAAAGTCCTGCCAGGTTTGATCAAATACAGTCAAATGTGCCAAAACTCAATGAGTTGGCTGAGATCCAGAGAGTATGACCAGAGTTTGACCGAATATCTTAAATGCATATGTATTGAAACAAGACTTGATGAGTTTACCGAATTCTGGGCAAGTCTATTTGGCTTGGCAAGTTGGCTCTGAAAAGAGACGCCTGTTTATTCTGGTCAAACTTAGTCAAATATGGTCAAATTTATCAAGATTCAACAAGTTTAACTAATACTCGGTGAGGTTGACCAACACTCAGAGAGTTCTACCAAGTTTGACGGACACTTACCTATATGAAGTCAATCTTGTAGCAAATAGCCATTAGTTTCCGATGAGTTTTCATTATTATTCCAGCAGGATTTTTGACAAGTTGTTAGATATACAAGTTTTAATCACTGAAATTGCAGTATGGAGTTGCTGTAATCAGAATGGGGGTCTACAACTCCATCTGCAGTGTTAGAATTTGCGAAATTGTACTCTTTCATTGTCAAAATTGCAATTTATCAATCCTAGATTCCATCAAATAACCTAGCAGAACAGGTAGTTTGCTCTAAAGATTAGACGGCTCCTTAAGTACACCTATTTTAAGTATTTTTCTAGTTATTATATTTTCCAAGTTTTGTGTCAGTTTCTTCTAAGTTGTTCCCAAATTTTTTGCTGAGTTGTTCCCAACTCTGCACCAATTAATATTTTTAGAGACTTCCAACCAATAATTGACACCTTTATTGCTAACTGCACTCTAAAAGGATCAGCTGGAGTACTGCTTTAAGATGGTCATGTGGAGTAATACTTATTAGTTTTACTTTAAAAGAAGACACTAGAGTTTTTGCTGAAATTGATGAATGCATGCTCAAATATACTTTGGAGAGAAAGGGATAATATGGCTAATGCTCTAGCAAATGAAGCAGTTTCCTTACGTGTAATGATTGGTCGGACTCAAGCCTAATCATGAAGAGATGCAGGATTCTTTTGACAAGGTGGATAGTTAATGACAAATAACTTCATCTTAAAAAGGCTGACACTTCATCTTGGCTCCTTGACAGTGGCTCAAGGCTTTGAAGGTAAAGCCAATAGTAACTGTAAGTGGTTTCTACTTTGAAAGCAAGAGAAAAACCTGGTCCCATCTATGCATTGAAAGAAGGTAACAGCTTTTTCTCAGTTGTAAAACGGGAAGGTTTTCCCACTGATATGATGGCAAGATACAGGAAGCAACGGAGAAGTACTTCCAGGCTTGGAGCTAAGCAACTCAGAAAGGCAGCAGAGGAATGTGACAAGAAGAGGGCCTCGATAATCCTATTAGCCATACATTGATGGAAGAATCGAAAAATAAATAGCAAAAGATTGAAGGTGGATCTCAAAGAAGGTTGGTGGACAAATCCTCAACCTGGAAGGTTGAAGATCAATCCTGTGCATTTTGCATTCTCTGAAATTCTTGATTATGTTCATAATCTGTCAAGCTTTCCACGTTCATTTTAGATAGGACTTTGAAGGAAACCACCCTTGGAATAACATCACAGATGCCAACTGATCCCTTCAATCCATTAACATGAAAGGTAGTCACCAATCTATGCCTAATGAGAATTTGTTGTGCTGCCTCACCTTTCATTGTCATAACAATCCACTTTGCAGCCAATGCAATCCTTTCGGGATGAAAATTAGTCAGCCCAAGACCTTCCTTTTCTCTACCAATGTTGCAAATGTCCAAGGCAACTGGTTGTAGACCATATCCCCCTTGTTTTCCCCACAGAAAAGAGTTTAGAGTGGGTTTTAGCTTCTTCTTCCTAGAGTCTGGAAGGAAGAGACAAGAAGAAAATAAAACATGTCTAGTTGCAACAATTCAGTCCAAAAGTAATTTTGCATTGCTTCCCCTGGCCCAACTTGTGCATGTAGGGTTAGCATATCTGCCTTGGCACAAACTCTAACGTATCAATATCTGAACAAGAAACGTGTATTGTAGATGACACCCAATCAACTAAGTTAATCTTTGAACACTTAAAATATCTCCCAGATTGAACTTGGACACATCACCGCTAAAGGTATATTTGCATCTCTTTCTCCATAGAAAGAAAAGCCCTGCCAAAGGAATCGCAATCTACAAACCTTTGCACTTCTTCTTAATCATCTAGCTATCTCCAAGAATAGCACCATCCTTCAACCTCAAAAACCTAAAAATAAGATTAAAATTTGTCTCAAATCCATCCTCAATTATAGTCTCCTCTTTATGGAAAATCACACATGATCCTTTTCAGGCCCAATCTATGCAGCCTATCATTAGTCATTAGACTCTAATGAATTATCATCCACCATATTACTCATGATTCTAAAGAGATCCTGATTTTCTAAATAGATTGATGATGCTTGAACCACCTTTCCTCAGAATCCCTGCTGTCTCATCTTCTTTTACATTTACCAAAAATGTTAGGACAAGTTCTTATCGTTGCATAAAGCTTCCTTGTATTATATCTAATGAAGATTTATCATAACTCCATCTCCAAGATTTCCAAATGGGGCCCAAAACCACTATCTACATTTTAGACTCTAAATATATAAGTATTTCGCACAGCTCTAAGAAAGTGATCTCATTTATGATTTGCAGCTACCAGCAGATGCAACCAATTGGCCTCCAATCTTTCCAAGTCAGCATGTTTGTCCCATCAATCTCCCCACATATGAAAACTTTTCTTATACAGCTAGAAATGTCTCCCATATGTCCTCTTGGTGTTTCAAAAGACTAAAAGGATCTGGTTGCTAGATCCCATGCATTTTGAAGTTTGTGAAATTCATAATTAAATTCTTCACCTGTCAAGCTTTAAAATTTCTTTTGCATTTTGTTGAACCAATAACTTTGAAGGAAACCAGCCCTAAAATAACATCACAGATCCCAAATGGCCACTTCAATCCATTAAAATCTGGGTAGTCACCAGTCTATGCCTGATGAGAAGTTGTTATGTTGCCTCACCTTTAATTGCCATAAAAATCCACTTGGAAGTCAATGCAATCCTTTCTGCATGAATACTAGTCAGCCCAAGACCTTCCTCGTCTCTACCAATATTGCAAATGTCCAACTGGCGGTAGACCTTCCCCCCCTTGTTTTTCCCACATAAAGGAGTGTAGAATGGGTTATAGCTTCTTATTCCCCGAGTCTGAAAGGAAGGAACAGGAAGAATAGAAAACATGTCTAGCTGCAACACTCCTGTCCAAAAGTGATTTATTGGCGAGTGGTAGGATCCAGTACAACCACCTTTGAAGTCTACTTTCAATTTTAATTAGCACCCAATTCCATTTCCTTGCTGGTGATGGTGAGGCCTCAATATCAAAAAGAATAACTAAAAAGATGATAATTTAAATCTACCCTATTTGAGTAACTTTCCACAGCCTTGTTAGCCAAGCCAGACATTCCTCTTATCCAATAACAATTAATTCAGTTTTTTCCACCCTTGTCGCTGCACCTTCAGCTTTAGCAAAAGTGTCCAAACAATTAAGGGCCTTTCACAATCTCGAGTTAAAATATGGAGTATTTGTTGAATTATTTACAAAATGAACATTGAGAAACTGTGTACCATTTTGTATAGAAATACCATCAATCTGATCCATGATACCTCTGAAATGCAGCCAAGAACACCTACTGCTAACGCATACAAAAAAGTGCCAATGGACAACCTTGATGAAAGGACATTTGCAAGGGGATTGTATCTAAAAGATACAGATTTGTTAGAATTAGGATGTCTTTCATAATGGTCAAGTTAAAACCTCTGTAAATATTGTTGTTGGCATCAACAGTTTATGTGATATCCATGAAAGTGACCAAGGACAAGTTAGTCATGTACAAATGTGATAGGTTAAAAGCCACAAAGAATATCAAGAGTTAAATATTTTATAAATTGAAGGGCATGTAAACGGTCACTTCTCCTATTCTTATTTCATGAAATAAAATTCCACCAACTTTCTCTGCATATTGTTATCCTGTGTGATGTTTTGTTCATTTAATGACAAAATGGTATCCAAGCAGTTCATCGGGAAGAGAGTATAGTGCTGGTTTGCAGGAAAGGTCTAGTCTAAACAGAAAAATGTTGCAAATAAACCAATCCAAGAATGGACACTAGTAGTAGACTCTGTATGCTGTAAAAATGCTATGCCCGGAGAAAGATGTGTCAGGCTGTTTCTGCGTGTTTGAGAATGGAGGAATATGGTGAAGATAATTGCAAGGGAAAAAGAAGCCTAGAGAACTAGTAATGGCCATGATTGGCTGAGAAAACCAAGTGTGTGAAGGCCATGTTCATTGTGGGCAGCTGAAAAAGCTCATTGGGCAGCATGCAAGGTAGAGAATAATTAGAAATGCAGTGGACAGTGGACACTAGAGAAAAAGAATGGCATGTGAACAGCAAGAACATGTAAAAAGCCCAAGAGCAACAGTGGTGGGCCTGATTTGGCCATGAATGGAGACGTTGGGCTCGGGTAGCAAGAAGTTAAAGGAGATTTGCTCCTATTGTGAGAGCCAGGTCACTATAAGAGGGATTGTAAAAAACAAAGCAGAACCTAGCCCAAAAGAGTCAATACAACTTTGTGAATGAGGATGATGATGAGTAAAATGACAAGGCATTTGTGTTTTGTGTCTATCATCTGGAGGTGTTAGAATTGGCTCCTGACGAGGATGACATCATGGAATAAAGATGCGTAAACCCCGAGGACACATACCAAGTTGACCAGAAGTTTTACCAACATGAGGATATGCTGAGCACAGGCAGGACGAGAATCGACTTGTGCAGGCTAGGAGAAGAATGGCAATGATGATGTTGTACAATTGCATGTACAAGGCACAGTTAGTGCAGGTCATAGGTGCAGGTACTGAGGACAGATACAAGGCATGGGCATCATGTATAAGGAACAGGTGCAGGGTACAAATTCAGGAGACTGAGGTGACTTCTGTCAGTTCCACAGGATCAACAATGTCTGGCAAAAGAATCAACAGCACTTTGTTCTGGTGTTTAGGTGCCTAGGAGGGGATGGTTCTTGTATGTCAGCCAATGTGATCATTAAGTGGACTGTGGGGGTGTTAGAAATAGGATGTCAGTCCTAACGGTTGCATTAGGACCTTTGTAAATATTATTGTGAATATTTAAGCGTATGCTATTAACAATTATGCATGGTGTCTATCAAGTGAATACAAATAAGTTAGTTGCATAGGAATTTAACAGGTTACAAGTACTGAAAAGTCACCCAGAATATCAAGAGTCAATTATGAATTATGTTATACATTGAAGGCCATGAATGTAAATGGTAACTTTTCATATCCTTGCTTCACACAATAAAATTTCAGTCCATCTTTTCTCTGCATAATGTGATAATGTGCAATGTTTTGTTTCATTTTTTGACAAAAAAATTTATAGAAACTTTAGCCAATGCATCAGTGAAGAGTGTCCCCTCAAACATTGATCCATCATTCCATGTTGGATATGGCAAAGATTCATCATGGATCCATACCCATGAGGGATACTTTCCAGATCTATAGTGGATCCTTCATAGATTTTGGATCTATTTAGGATCGATCATGGATCCTTTCTTCATTTGATTACCTGTACTGCAAGCCTTTGACAAGAAGTCCCAAGTGTAGCCCCCACATTAAGAAGAGTGGATGAGACCTAGAAGTAAACGCTAGGGGGGGGTCAAGATATATAACATAACAGGACCAAAATGCTACTTGAACTTCTAATTACATTGCTTGTGGATACAAGGAAGGGCCTTGCTTCCACATTCATTGGAACAACTAAAAGGTCCCCAGCCTCAACTATAAGGAGCAGTGTCACCATTAAGGAAGAGAGGTTAACTAGATGCCACCTTGAGTCAAAGCCTATATTACATCGTTACAAAATGGGCATTAATCAAGGCCATTGGAGGAATTGTATAGTCATGGATGGAAGAAAAAATAGACCATAAGGGATCTAGTTGTTGCGAAAAAACTGTTAGTTGTACAATAATAAGACTGAATTGTATTTACAATAATATAAGTTTCATCATTCGATTTTATGAATTTTCTTTTACCATTGTAAATGTGATGTGTATATAATAATAAACTTCCCATTGCTATTTTGAACAAGCAAACACACGCATACAGTTCCTACCATTTTGGTCACTTATGGAAATCAATATAATTTATTTCCTCTGACAAGCACTAAACTTTAGGCCTTGCTATGAATTTTTTGGCCTGAAATTACTCACCTAGAACTAATGTAGGTCCCCCCATTTGAGAGTACATTCATTAATTCCCTCATTATTCTTTTTTGCCTAGTATTTTGTCTTTGCACTAGACAAACAAACAGCTCCTCAATCCCCTAAACTCAAATAGTTAGATGTGAACCTCAATTTGAGGTCCAAATGGCATTCCTTAAACACAAGAAGTTGGTCGAAACACTCCCTTTCCTTATAGCTGGCTTTATGTTCGTTAATTCACTTACTTTCTTTATGTTTAACTGTATCTGACTCAGAAGATCTCTAGAGTCTGTTGACCAAATAATTTCCTATGCAAATGATCCGGAGTCCACAAAATGCATCTTCAACCCTGTCGAAATGGCTGGTGAGGACTGGTCCTACTTAATATACTAATTCCCATCAGATACGTAACTAGAAAATGGGTTCTTTTAATTCATATGAATTGGTTAATATGCCCATTTGTGTAAATGATCAAATTTCTATATAACTTGTTTCCAAGAAGTGATGTCAGTTATAATTAGCTTAACAAATTTATATCATTGAGTTTAAGCAGAAATTGATTAGAAACAAATACAGAAGAGAGAAAGAGTCGATCATCATTCATTTCTGGATCGACAATCAAGTTAGATCACCTCTTCTTAGAGTTGATCCTTTCTCAATTTGAATTTTGGGCATTGTTACATCTTAAAGATGTAACACCCATTGAACTAAAATGGGAAATCATGGTAATTGTAATTTGTTCTACAGTTCCAATCTTTGCTTATGTAAATCATAAACCAATGATTATCATGCTTGTTCCCTTGGTTGATAGTTAAAACATGAATTATCGAAGGCAAAAAGTAAGTTCTATCCTGTCTTCAAAATAGACAGTTAAAACTCATTGGCAATAATAGTTCCTATAGTCAATTATACTAATTCCCATCAGATGCATAACTAGAAAATGGATTTTTGAATTTATATGAATTGGTGTAATCTGCCCATTTGTGTAAATGATCAAATTTCTGTATAAATGATGTCAGTTATAATTAGAATAACAACTTTATATCGATGAGTTTAAGCAGAAATTGATTAGGAACAAACACAGAAGAGAGAAAGAGTCAATCATCATTCATTTCTGAATCAACAATGAAGTTAGATCACCTCTTCTTAGAGTTGATCCTTTCTCAATTTGAGCTTTGGGCTTTGTTACATCTTAAAGATGTAACACCTGAAAGTGAAATGGGAAATCATGGTAATTGTAATTTGTTCTACAGTTCCAATCTTTGCTTATGTAAATCATACACCAATGATTATCAATGGTCATGCTTGTTCCTTATGGTTGAAAGTCAAAACATGAATAATAGAAGGCAAAAGGTAAGTTTTATCCTGTCTTCAAACTAGACAATTAAAATTTAAAACTCATTGGTATCAATAGTTTCTATAATCAATTAAATTATCCATAGGTGTTGTCAACAGGGGCTTGTCAGGTTGGTGAAAGCAGGGTGATGCTATTTTCCTGGCCAGAGTTCAATTCCCACAAGTGAAATGTTCGCCCCTCAAGGTCCAGCACACCTCCATAATGGAGGCATTCATTGCAGATGGGGCCTGGTCCAAGTCCCAAGAAACTTTGGCAGAACAGATGCCAACCAATCATGATTGCTTACTCGTGAGACGATATCTACCACATTGTAGTATCTCAGATCAAATAGATGCCACATGCTGCCGTTCAATGGAAGAAATTCAGACAAACAAACTCTCCATGGGTGCAGAACAATTTGGAGCAATTCATAACAAGTTATAGGCAGTATGAAGTTGCTATGATGTTTAAATAGTAGGTTAACAAATTATGGATAATGACTAGCAATTTAGGTCTCCTGCTACAGTGCTACTTCCTGTTAACTAGGACACTGCTAACCTTAATTCTAAATCTGTGTGTTTTGGTAGCCATGTCACAGCAGTTCAGCTGCTATATAAGTTAATGATCTATACATTACTGACATATAACCTATACAACTATACATTAGTCTTTCACCAGCTATATTCATAACCTGTATTATGCTCCAAAATTGCATATTCAAAAAATAACGAATACTTTGTGTCACTAGCATGTCTCTAACTGTCATCAAATTTAATTGATACGTATCTAATGGAGTCACTAAATAGAGGCATCAAGCCCCTGAGAGACAGATGAAGAACTAACAAAATTACAAACACATCACGATTCACAGCTTTATTACCATCCATGCTCTATTGCTATTTTTACACTAACTTGCCTTTGGTTATTGTTGACATCAACGCAGGGGGGAAGCACCTGGTCTTGGATAACCTGATGAAGAATGCTTGATGTTCTTATGTTGTGCATTAGCATGTCTGTTTGCATCAGTGATTAACTGGTTCTTTCCAGATTGCTCATTATGAGAATTCCTTGGTGTGTTGATCCTCTGCAACTCTTCTAGTGTTTCAACCACATCATCCATGTTAGGCCTAAATCTTGCTTCATTAGAAAGACACTGATAAGCAATCAGTGCTGTTTTTTGGGCACTCTTCATTGAATATTGACCCTCCAATCGGATGTCCATAATACGAAACCACTTATTTTTATTATTCAAGTAAGGCTTAGCCCATTCCACCAGATTCTGCTCACCAACAGGACGGTTCTTATCTAAAGCACGACGTCCAGATAGCATTTCCAGTAAGACAACTCCATAGCTGTACACGTCGCTTTTGGTTGTCAGATGACCTGTTAAAAGACATTACCATTTAGAAAGGAAGTCAAAAATACTTCAGATAAACCTGATGTATATTTATAATTTATGAAAACAGAAAATGGCAAGCATCTTCCTGCATCAAATTCAGTACTGTATAACTGTCAATACTAACATAACTAATGCCCAAAAACCTGTGAAGTTAGACCTAATCACCTGTTGATACATACTCAGGAGCAGCATAACCGTAAGTTCCCATGACCCTTGTAGAGACATGTGTTTTATCACCAGTTGGTCCATCCTTGGCAAGGCCAAAGTCAGAAAGTTTGGCATTGAAGTGCTGCAATGACCATGTGGCAAAATGAAGCACAAACTTGACTGAAATTATTCCATAAGAAGAAAAACAGACAATCTGAAGTAATACTCCAGTTGCAAAATAGCAAAGATGAGATTTAACATACTGAATCAAGAAGGATGTTTGACGTCTTGAAATCACGATATATTACTTGCTTTTCTGTACTGTGTAGAAAAGCAAGCCCTTTGGCGGCTCCAATGGCTACTTTCATTCTTATGGCCCAAGAAAGGGGTTGATAGTTAGAACCTCCTGAAACATAAGAAATGATAAGAACAAAAGATCCATCACCTACTTAAATAACTTGGCTGACACTCATATCTCATGGACAGACCAAACAATGAATTGTGCATCCCTGAAAAACAAACAGTACAACAGAATATATTTTCACTTGTGGCAAGTGATACGTTTTGAGGCAGTAATTACTGAACACTGACTTTAAATACTGATTCCCTATCAGTGGCTAAAATATTCAGATGAGAAACTTTGACCAAATTCAAGATTGAGCAGAGAGTTGCCTCCAAATTGTTAATAAGTTAAAGCATTGAAAATTGTCAATGAATTAACTAACAAACCTAAAGATGAAAACTGCAAAAACATACAAACAGATGAAGCTGTGATTGACAAAATTCAAATGGATAATGTGATTAATTAGATGCCATGGTAAACAACACCATTCTCAACCTGGCAAGGTACTCACTTCTAAATAGTTGATTCTCCAAACTCCCTTTCGACAGAAACTCATAGACCAAGAGGCGATGATCATCTTCAGTGCAGTATCCCATGAGCTTCACAAGATTTGGGTGGTGAAGTTGACCCAGATAATTCACTTCTGCCTATCCACATGCCAAAAGTAAAATTTTAAATAAGTTATGCCCTAAAAATAAAATACATTAAAGTTCCATTTTTCTGTCTTTGATTCTAGTTCAGACTTCAGTAGTTGTACATTTTTGCTAAGTCAAAAATAAGAAATGATCCTGTACTGTAAAAGTCCATGCCAAATGAGTACTTACCAACCATTCCTTGTGACCTTGCAAACTCTCCTGGTGTAGTTTCTTCACAGCAATGACCACACCTGTGCCTGGTTTGGCTACCATGTTCCCTTGTTCATCAATCCATCCCTTGAAAACACAACCAAAGCCTCCTTCCCCAACAAGACTGTCTGGACGGAAGTTCCTCGTAGCACTTTTCAGCAGGTTAAAGTTGAAAACCCTCAGATCAGCTGAAGGCAGAATTTGACCTTCAGATGTTAAATTTGATGAGTTACTTCCATCTGTCCTAGTGCTGACAGAGGACATGCTTTGAGAAGTAGTAGAGGATCTGACATCTCTGCTGGTAGACTTTGAGATTCCTGCAACAGATTATAATAGAAATCAATATAGCCTGCTGACAAAAGGTATGTGGAGATGACGTCAGGAAGTAAACCCATCTGACTTAACAGAAAAACTGATACACTAACATCATCATGACTCGAGGTGGAAACCAGGTCACTTCGACAAAAAAACTATATGCTTGTCAGCAACATCTCATGTTAGAAGATGGTGTTAAGTCAAACAAAGGACTGTGGTAAAAACTGATAGATACCCCAGGTTTCCATTCCTATGTCACTGACGATGATGCTGCGTATGTAACTGAGATGAGTTCAAGGAATTTAAAATAACACTGGTTGGGAATTGCCACCCAGTAACCCCTAGCCCTTACAACTAATCCACTTCAACTAGTCTCCAAGTTCACAGTTTCAAACATATTTATATAGCATGTAATTATTTTTGCTGGTAGTTTATTATACTGTCTACGACATCTAAATTTGTATTTCACATTTTTTTTATTTGAGTTGGTGAAACGCAGAGCTCAAACATAATTTTAATGCTTCCTAGGCAACTGCATCATCACCATGGCTTGGGATGTCCATCCAGGCCGCTTACTATTATAACTATAACAGAAGTCAATATAGCCTGCCTACAAAGGTCTGTGGGGATGTCATCACAGAAGAAAATCCAACTGACTTAACAGAAAAACCAATGTAGGGCAGAGCTTGGGGTAGAAGCCAGTTGACTTTTACAAAAATGACATTGTGTTCAATGTAACAAAGGGCATGCTAAAGCTCAATAGATACCCTTGTCTCCATTCCTACGGCAATGAGAATGATGTTGTGCATGCAACTGAGATGAGTCTATGGGATTTATATTATCACTGGGGAATCGTCACCAACTAGCCTCTGCCCCCACAACAAACCTGCTTCGACTATACTCCAAATTTATGGTTTGAAACCTATTAATATTAAGCATGTGATCAACTTTGCAGAAAGTTAATTATGTGTTTACAACATTTAAATTTGTATTCCATATTTTTGTAACCTGACAAAACCAAGGGCTCAAACATAACTCCATGTTTATTAGGTACCCAGGTAAAGATGCATGGGCAGCTTTTGAATTTTCAATCAACATGGTCTATTCATTTAAGATTCCAGTCATAGCACCCTGGTGACCCGGGGTAGAACAGTCTCCAAATCACCCTTCCTAAAAGGATCACGGTTTATCCATTTAAGCTTCCAGTCCCAGTGACCTGGGGTTGAGCAGTCTCCAAATCACCCTTGCCAAAAGGATCAAACAAAGTTACTGTATAGGGTGGGGGTTTTGAAGTGTGAAAGCCCATTACTCCATTAGTCCGTCTATGTGTACCCATGAACAGAGGACGGCTAGCTTATTACAGAAGGAAATAATGATATTGCAGTCAAATACAATGAATTGAGAAAACAACTTCAGAACAAAATGACTTCCAAAAAAGTTATCTTCGGTAACATATAGAACAAAATGACTTCCAAAAAAGTTATCTTCGGTAACATATAAAACTCCATTTTGCACAGAGGATCAAAAAATATATATGGTTTTTCTGATCAGCTTTAAGGGTATGCTAAAAGACCATAATTCTCAGACAATACAAGGCTTGAAATAGTGCAAGTTTTAGCTTACCAGATGATGATGGACTGAATTGAAATGAAGTCTTCTCAACTTTTTTCACAAAGACTTTCTCAGCTTTCTTCACGTAAGATATCAAACAATTGCCCATCAAGTCACCCACAAATAGAAAACCTGTTGGCAGCCTTTCAGACCCACATTTACAGTGACCATCAAGCTTGATATTTTATACTAGATGTGAGGAACTGCAGAGAAATTAGATACAGGAACCAGTTGGAGCCTTATTTCACCGTTCTTTGCCAGAATCAATGATTGATTCCAATGAAGGGCAACAAAGTTATAAAGAAACAATAGAAAGATAAGAGCATGTCCTACACAGAGCAAATCCCCAGACCTGATTTTCTCATAACCAGAGTCTTGCTTCCTCCAAGGTCCCAATAACAGTTGTGTTGTTTCCCAATGCCTTGAAAGTCATTTTGTGAATAGATAGACATCAGTAATTATAGCCTGGTTTGAGAGTGACCTGGGCAGACTTTCAAGTCAAGTGAGAATGTAGGTGCTTGATATAACTTTGAAAATTCAATTTCAATTTCTTAAAACTATAAAAGAATTATTAATAATTGAAAGTTGCATCTAAGTTTTTTAGAATTATAAAATGTTATAATCTTTTTTCCAAATAATAAAATGTTATAATCTATTGAAACTCGAGTCTGAAATGAAATTTACAAAGTAGAAATTTCATCCTTTTCCAAGTACCGAGATGATTAAGACTTATAAAACAAAATAGCATTGGCTTCTGGGTTTTATTGTAAAGTTATGCTTGAGATTTTGTCCAAAACTGAAGCTTTGATTTGGGATTGTGATTGTACATCTCAAGACAAATATTGTTTCTGAAATGGTAATAAGATAAAAAATTAAACCAGCAAGGAAACTAGTTGCAAAAGTCACTAATAAGACAGAAGAAAAGTTCCTGTGGGGTCTAGGTATTGTCAAATGATCCCAACCAGCACTTTGTCAGAGCTGAGTTATGGGCCTAGAAACGTGCAGGTACATTCCTCGTTTTTGCATCCCTCGGAGTTAGGTCAGGGTCCCGCCATAGGCCTCTGTTCCCAGCAATAGTACCGAGCACCTCCTCAGGATCGAGACGAGAGATAGACTGACAATTTTTTATTCCATTTAAAAACGTGTTTCCCTGCACATAGTATTCGTAGAACTGAAAATTAATTCCACATAAGGGAGTTGAAGTTTTACTTGGATCTTTGTATGTGGCCTTCCTTAGTTGTTTAGAATAGTTTTTTTATATTTATAAAAAAAAAAATTTAATTCAGATCTTTGTATGTGGCCTTCCTTTTTATGTGTTTAGAATAGTTTTTATTTTATAAAAAAAAAAAAATTTAAACAAAAAAGAGAGTTCATTTTTCTTGAACACTAATTAATTACCTAAAATCCAAAATCAAACTTATATAAGCTTAAATAATTTAATCTTTCTTAAATAATAATGATAAATCAATTCATATTTATATATAAATAACAAACAATCTAAATTAGATATATTTTATCATCTTTTCATCAAGATTAATGATTACAGTAATACCATACTATATTAATTAAACAAAATGTTTGAAAAAGCTTATATACCATGAAGAATGAGTCAACATATAGATTAAGTCCAACAAAATAAACAAAATGTATAAAAGAGTTTATATACCATGAAGAATGAGTCTAACATATGGATTAAGTCAAACAAAATAAACAAAATGTATAAAAAAACTTATATACCATTAAGAAGAGTCAACATATCCAAGGAAAAAAAGAAGAGTCAAGATATGGATTAAGTGAAACAAAATATAAAAGAGCTTATATAACATGAAGATTGAGTCAATAATTAAATTAAGTTGTGAATTTTTTTTAGAGAAAAACAAAAGGAAGATTGAGTCAATATATGTCAATAAAGGATTTCACATTAGTAATGGGAATTTATATACCATGAAGATTGAGTCAACATATGTCAATGCAAAATTTCACATTTCACATTGGTAATAGTCAATCTTATTGATATAATGTTCATAAAGAGTGAGATTGCAACTAAAAAGCCTATTTATTTATCTCGTTAATTTTCAAAAAAAAATAGATAAGATATATTGATAGGCATATGTTTCAAAGGCCGCCATGCCATGTAACTCTAGACTGAGAGTGCAACCAAAAATCCTATTTACTTATATGGGCAATTTTCAAATTTTTTGGTAAGATATATTGATAGGCATATTTGCCACAGATAAAGAATTTCATGTATCATAAGAATCTAAAGAATTTGATGTTTCATAAGAATCTATGCATGTTTTTTTTATAGTTGATGTAAGCATATGAAGGCAGTGATGATGATATGTCTCAAAGGCCTCTAGGCCATGTAACTCTATGCAGTTTTTTCTATAGTCGATGTAAGCATATGAAGGTAGTGATGATGATATGTCTAAAAGGCCTGAAGATTGAGTCAACATATGTCAATAGAGAATTTCACATTTGTAATAGTCAGACTTACTGATATAATGTTCATAAAGACTAAGAGTGCAACCAAAATGTCCATTTACTTATATGGGCAATTTTCAATTTTTTTCTAGTAAGATATAATGATAGGCATATTTGCCACAGATAAAGAATTTCATGTTTCATAAGAGTTTGTGCATGTTTTTTTTATATAGTTGATGTAAGCATATGAAGGCACTACTAATGATGATATGTCTCAAAAGCCTCGAGGCCATGTAACTCTATGCAGAGTTTTCTATAGTTGATGTAAACATATGAAGGTAGTGATGATGATATGTCTAAAAGGCCTAAAGATTGAGTCAACATATGTCAATAGAGAATTTCACATTGATAATAGTCAATCTTATTGATATAATGTTCATAAAGACTGAGAGTGCAACCAAAAAGCCTATTTACTTATCTAGACAATTTTCAATTTTTTTTGGTAAGATATATTGACAGGTATATTTTCCACAAATAAAGAATTTCATGTTTCATAAGAATATGTGCATGTTTTTTTTATAGTTGATGTAAGCATATGAAGGCACTGATGGTGATATGTCTCAAAGGCCTCTAGGCCATGTAACTCTATGCATATTTTTCTATAGTTGATGTAAGCATATGAAGGTAGTGATGATGATATGTCTGAAAGGCCTGAAGATTGAGTCAACATATGTCAATAGAGAATTTCACACTGGTAATAGTCCATCTTATTGATATAATGTTCATAAGGACTGAGAGTGCAACCAAAAAGCCTATTTACTTATCTCTGCAATTTTCAAATTTTTTTGGTAAGATATATTGTTAGGCATATTTGCGACAGATAAAGAATTTCATGTTTCATAAGAATTTGTGCACGTTTTTTTTATAGTTGATGTAAGCATATGAAAGCATTGATGATGATATGTCTCAAAGGCCCCCAGGCCATGTAACTCTATGCAGTTTTTTCTATAGTTGATGTAAGCATATGAAGGTAATGATGATGATATGCCTGAAAGGCCTGAAGATTGAGTCAACATATGTCAATAGAGAATTTCACATTGGTAATAGTCAATCTTATTGATATAATGTTAATAAAGACTAAGAGTGTAACCAAAAATCCTATTTACTTATTTGGGCAATTTTCAAATTTTTGGTAAGATGTATTGAAGGCAGTGCTCATGATATGTCTGAAAGGCCTCCAGACCATGTAACTTTATGCAGTTTTTTTCTATAATTGATGTAAGCATATGAAGGTAGTGATGATGATATGTCTGAAAGGCATGCACGCTATGTAAAAGGTGGTTTGTTTTAATAATAAATAGTTATTTTTGTGGGAAAAAATAATGTTAAATTTGTCATATAATCCTTACACTTAAGTTACTTTTTATATTTTTTTAATTTATTTTATTTATGAAATATATGTATATATAAATATTAAAAATTAAATATGAGTGTAGTTTAATATGATACATTTTTATTTAACTTTTTTTTAATCTTAATAATCTAAATTATTAGAGTGTATCATGATGAAAGTTTTTATCAATTAAAGGGAATTAAAATTTCTTAATAAAATATGAAGAAAAATCTCAAACGAAAATTAATTTGATCATACACTTCATTTAAATATCATTGTTTGTTTCTATAACATAAAATCTTTAAATTGTAGGACGAGGTAGTATTTGGCCTCATGCGTGGCACTAAGGCTAAATGTTATTAGAAAGCACACAACTCCACTAGATGTAACCTCAGCCATGACCACAAAGGATACTGCATAAGCTAAGAGCCCATCTTCCTTGAACATATGAAAACAAATTAAAAGCTCATCTTGCAAGTGTGGAAGTTTGTCCCCTTACAAATTATGAACAAAACAGGATGACATGGTTTCCTTTGAATAAAAATGCCATAAATTTTATCATCTTAAATAAAAAAAATAAAAATCATAAAACATAAAATAGTTTTATCTAAAATTCTTTTTTAGGTAAAAAAAATATATAATCAATAAATATTTATTATATCATCCCCTCATTTTAATATTAATTTGGTAAGAGATTATCTAATAATTAATTTCCCTCACTTTAATATTAATATAATAAGAAATTATCGTCCCCTCACTTTTTAATATTAATAGGTAAGAGATTATTTCATAATTAATTGTCGTCACTTTAATGTTTAATATTAATATGGTAAAAGATCATTTCAATTAATAATAGAATTAATACAAATTTTTTTGTTATAATTTATTATAATTATAAAAATATTGATGGTTAAATGTTATAGTTTTTTAACCAACGTAAATTTCTTTCTTTTAAAGTATCATGTCTAAACCCACATTATATAGTAGTTTCCTAATCTTTGTTACAATTCTAGTTTCCATAATCTTTTACATAAATCCAAACAATTCTTTTCTCTTTTCTTAAGGTCTAATAGTCCAAATGGATCTCAAAAGACTTTAATCATTATCATCATATAATTTATTAAATTTCAATTCAGATATGGCATTTTAATAATTTTTTGTTAATTTATTATAAATAAATAATCCCACATTCTATACCACTTTCCTAATCTTTGCTACAATTCTAATCTCCATAAATTTTTATGGAAATCCAAATAATTCATTTATCTTTTCTTAAAGTCCAATAAACCAAATGGATCTCAAAAGACGTTAATCATCGTCATCATATAATTTATCAAATTTTAATTCAGAGATAATACTTTAAAAAATTTTAATAATTTATTATAAATAAATGGTTGGAGATAACATTTTAATAATTTTTTAATAATTTTACTTTATATAACATATGGATATATAAAAATCTTTTTTTTAAATATATGATTACTTTTTTCTAAAAAGTTTGTGGAGCGATAGGATCGAGGAGGCAGGGTCTCGCAGTGCTCACACTGACGTCTAGGATTTTTGCAGGTTGGACATGCTCCTTGGCTTTCGCTGCTAGTGTTCTGTGTCTGACCCTTGGGCTCCTTGCCTAGCCATGGCTGGGCTGCTCTCATTGGTTTGCTGAATCCGAGGCTATCCTTGCACTGGCACATGTGCTGAGAGGTTTCTCTGGCAGGGCAGTCCAATGGTGACTAGTGTGGGCAGTGATCCGTCCCCGGATCTACGCCTGGATGCCTTTGACCAATTAATTGCCTCTCACAACCGAAGATCCGGCAAAGGAGATCCTCTGAAGTTTGTCAAAAGAATTGAAGATGTGACGGAAGTTTCCCTTCCACTGGAAGAAACTATCCGAGTTGCTCTCTCCCTAGCAGACCGAGCCCTGATCGGGAAATTCATGGGGCTCTGGCCCTCGCCAAAAACTACTGACAGCTGGGTCCAAAGAAACTAGAGGCCCCTAATCTCCAACAATGTTGCATCATACTCCGTCGGAAGAGGTTATTTTCTGTTCAACTTTGAATCTAAGGAAGACAAAGATTTAATTTTCAGTAATGGGCCCTACTTCATGGGGCCACAAGGTCTTTGTCTTAATGGGTGGACTCCGAACTTCGATCCCAAGGCAAATACCCCTAAAGCAGTGCCTGTCTGGGTCAGGCTACCCAACCTCCCCATGCACTACTGGAACCCTAAATCCCTCCAAGCTATAGGGACTATACTGGGGAAATACATAGACATGGCTAGTCCAAAGGACCAATATGCTTGTTCCCGTATATGCGTTGAGGTCGATCTCGAAGCTGGCCTGCCAAAAGCTATAAAGTTAACCGTGGGGAATTGGTCCCACTTCCAAAAGCTTGACTATGAACAGCTGCCTTTCAAGTGCAGAGGCTGCCACGAATACGGACACTTCATCCTCAACTACCCTAAAAAGCCAAGATCCAACAAGACAAGGCGGAGGGATGGAAAAAGGTGAATAGATCTAAATCCAAAAACCAACCTAGAATGGATCCAAAGAACGGTGAGGGGAATAAAGAAACAAGGGTCATCCCTCCTGAAGGATCCCCAGAAACATCCAAGACCAAAGAAACTGTTGAAGCAAGGGATGATCCCCTTGAAGACGAAGAGAAAGCCAGTAATGGAGATAGTAAGGAGCCCGAAGCAGGCCTATCAGCCCAACAAATGAAGGATCAAGATGAAGAAATGGCACTGATAACAGTAGGCGAATCCTTGGGGAAATCAGAGGAAGAATCTGGAACAGAAGAAGAGGAGGAAGAGGAGGAGGGGGAAATAGAGCTGACTACTCCAAGAATGACTAAATCCAAAGGAAGGAAATCCAAGAAAGAAGTTAGGGAGCAAGCAACCTACAAGGATAAGCTGCAAGGCTCCCAGCTAACCTTGGAAAAGCTGCTAAAAAATACTAGGAACACCCGCCAACAGGGGCATGCCCATAAAGGGATGCCTTCGCTCTCCAAAAGTAAGTAATGAAGGTCCTCTCCTGGAACTGCAGAGGTCTCGGTAGCAAAATCAAGGAAGAAGCAATGACAGATCTAATTTATTTACATCAACTGAACATCTTTCTGATCTAGGAGACCAAGATGGAGGAAGCTGCATTTCTCCATGTAAGTCAAATTTTTTGGAAAAAAAGAGGTAAAGCCGCAATTAGCTCAAGGGGCGCATCCGAAGGCATTGGAACTCTGTGGGATGATAAGAAATTTGAGGCTTTGACATCAAGTACAGTACATGTTTGGTCCTCACCCTGCTGAGGCAAAAAGACACGAATACCCTGGTAAGAATTTTCAATATTTATGCTCTCAATTCTATTGCTAAAAAAAATGTCTGCTGGAGTCTCCTTCGCGAGGAAAAGAGTAACCTGCAAGGTAATGTTATTCTTGTGGGGGATCTCAATGTCATCCTAAGTCAAGATGAAAAACGAGGGGGCTCTTTGGTCAAAGACCCCATTGGAGAAACTGTTGATGAGATCATCCTGGAATGGGATCTCATGGATATTAAACCATCTTCTGGAAAGTATACTT
Organism: Pseudotsuga menziesii; assembly: GCA_001517045.1. Lineage (NCBI taxonomy): Eukaryota > Viridiplantae > Streptophyta > Pinopsida > Pinales > Pinaceae > Pseudotsuga > Pseudotsuga menziesii. The sequence goes on from LPNX010652357.1 coordinate 80,311, forward strand.
GGAATAACAAGAGGATTGGGCATGGGCATATTGCTGCTAGACTCGATCGCTTCCTGGTCCAGGACACCTTCCTCCTACTAGGACTGAAGTTGTCTTCCAAAATCTTACCTTTTGGAGTATCAGATCACAAGCCCATCCTCCTTGAGATGGTTAATAATAAGAATTGGGGCCCTATTCCATTCAAATTTAATACCTTGTGGACCAATCAACCTAAGTTCCTAAGGATTGTTGCTGATTCTTGGTCCCTCTCGGTTACAGGGTCACCCTTCTACGTTTGGGAGGAGAAACTCAGAAGGCTTAAAAAAGAACTAAAATCTTGGGCTAAGGCGATCCCCTCTCCCACTGATAAAAAATCACATGTTGCTGTTGAGCTGGAGTGCCACCAGGCCGTCATGGAGGATAAAATCGTGGACCATAATGACATCCAAACTGAGATCAAGCTGCACTCGAATCTCCACGTTGCCTGCAGACATGAATCTGAATGGTGGAGATTAAAATCTAGATGTAAATGGCTGAACGAAGGTGATAGGAACACGAGTTTTTTCCACAAGCAGGATGAAGCAAGGAAAAACTTCAACTGCATGCTTGAAATTCAGTCTCAGGACAGACTTATCAACAACTTTGAAGACATAAAGATGGAATCGTCGAGGCATTTCAGCGATCTCTTCAATGCCCAGCCTATCGTGGAAGACATCGAGCTCATGAGCCTGATCCCCAATGCAATAAAAAATAGTGACAATGAGGCTCTTACACAGAGTATCACGATGGATGAAATCAAGATGGTCGTTGATGGTATGGAGGATGACAGAGCTCCGGGTCCCAATGGGTATAATGCTAATTTCATAAAGCTTTCCTGGGACATTATTAAAAATGACTTAATCAAAATGGTCAGAAAATCTCAGAGGTGCAGTAAAATTAGAGGCAGCACGAACTCTACCTTCCTGGCTCTAATCCCCAAAGAGAAGGAGGCTAAATCTTTTGACAGGTTCTGGCCTATATCCTTGTGCAATATAGGTTATAAAATCATAACTAAGATAATGGCTAGTAGACTAAAACATATCCTACCTAGACTGATCCCTGAGAACCAAGGCGGATTTGTCAAAGGCAGGAAGATCTGGGAAAATATTATCTTAGTCTAAGAGGCTATACACTATAGTCTGAAGAACGGTGACAAAGGAATGGTGGTAAAAATTGATCTTGCCAATGCCTTCGATAGAGTCAGCCATCCTTTTCTCTTTCAGGTAATGCAGAAATTTGGTTTCGCTTCAAATTTTATCTCTCGGGTCAAGGCATGTATCAGCAAGCCGTGGATAGCCCCGCTTATCAATGGAAGAGATGCCCCCTTCTTCCAAGCTTCGCGAGGTCTGAGGCAAGGTTGCCCGCTCTCCCCCTTGCTTTATGCCATCCAGGATTTAGTACTAAGCTTTCAACTAGAAACAGGACCTTCCAGGCATTAGGATGGCTAGGGGCATCAAAGATATTAATTATGCACAGTTCGTGGATGATACTATCTTGCTCGGAGGAGCCAGTCAAATTATTGCCCGTCGATTCAAGACCGAACTGAACCGTTACTGTCAAACATATGGAAGCAAAATCAATCTAAGGAAAAGTCATATTTATGGATGGAATATCAATCCTAGGGAAATGTCGAATATCTCTCGGGGTCTCAACATGGATGGGGTTGTTGTCTGGGAGTCCTTCAATTATCTAGGGATCCCCATTTTCAAAACCAAGCCCAAGAGCTCAGCCTGGAACCCAATTGTGGAGAAAATAAAAAAATAAAATCAAAGGATGGGGATCAACTTGGTTAAATTTGGTTGGGAAGGTAGTCTTAATCAAAGTTGTCCTGAATAGCTACCTGCTCTATCAGAGCTCTCTTCTTCTAGCTTCGGCCAAAACTATAATTCAGATCGAAGGACTGGTTAGCCTTTCTTTGGCAGGGTGGTAGTGTTGGAAGAGGCAAAAGTTTGCTTTGGTGAGTTGGAAAACAATTAAATTGCCGCGAACAAAGGGCGGTTTTCTCATCAGAGATCTCAAAACTCAAAACTTGGCTATGGGAGCCAAGCTGCTCTAGAACTTGCTTTCCCCCAAGCCCTCCTGGTCCAGTGATGTGTTGAAAGCCAAATACTTCAGAGGCCTGAGGCTCAGATGCCTTGATGAAGGCCACGTGACTCAGAACGGCTCCTCAATATTTAATATTTGTGTAAAGGTGTTGCCACAGTTTAAAGATGATTTGTATTGGGTCCCAGGCAATGGGAAATTGATCAGTCTGTGGCATGAAATTTTTTTAAGAAAGACACCTCCTCTAACTCCTCGCCTGCAGCATTGGATGGTCGCGCTGGGGGTGAACACGATCTAGGATATATCCAAATGGGAGACTGAAGAGCCATATTGTTGGGCTGGCTGGGTTTTGCCAGAATGCCTTGATGACTTAGAAGCTGAGAAAACTCTGCTATTCATCCACTTGGATGGGCTAGCACCGATTGCCAAAAACAGGAAGGATCGTTGTGGCTAGGGAGGGCAGTATGGTAGATACTCAACGGCAGAAGGTTACCAAAGTTATGCTGCAAATTACAATGTCCTTGTCAATCCTCAAATCTGGAATTACCTTTGGAATTGCAAAACGCTGTCGAAGATTGAAATGCTCATTTGGTCTCTTATGCATGACAGAGTGCTCACTGGCGAGAATTTGGAAAAAAGAGTGCTCACTGGCCCATTTTGTTGTCCCTTATGTGCTAAGGCCTCTGAAACTATCAACCACTTATTCTTAAAGTGCCCTTATGCCATTTCAATTTGGAATGATGTGCTGAAGCGATGGGGAGACGGAGTGCATTTGCCGGATAATATTCAAGCCTGTTTTCTTAAATGGGAAAGCCTGTATCAAGGTGAGCTGAACCAGAAAAGTGGAGTAAGAGCTTGCTGGTTGAAACTCCCCAAGTTAATTTGCTGGTGTATTTGGAACGAAATAAACCATAGGATTTTTCAGGAAAAGTCTCATCCTTCGTGGAAGACTGCTATTAAAATTAAAGCTTTGTTCGGGGAGGTTGTCAGTATCTCTAAGATCCCCAAAAATAAAAGAAACCTGATGGACAATGAAAAAAATTGGATGCAAAGTATCGATATCATGGCTGTAATAAAGCAGTTGCTAATAAATTGGAAGAATGGGATATCAAGATGGATAATTCTCAGTTTGAAAATTGGCTAAAAGAAAGGAAGATTTTTAAACTATTTTTTGACAAGGCTTCCAAAGGGAATTCGGGGAAGGCCGGGGGAGGCAAAGTTGTTATTGATCAAGATGGGAACGTCGAGATTGAATACTACTGGAACATTGGTTATGATACTAATAATATGGTTGAGGCTTACGGGCTCTGGAAAGGCCTCAAGCAGCTGCAGAAGAAAGGAGTGGATGAGGTCATGGTTTTCGGAGATTTCAGGGTTATTATTCAGGCGTTGAATGGGGGAAGAAGGAGCAAGAATGATAGGACAGCAAGGCTGATAAGTAGAATTAGATCCAAGGTCAAAATGTTCAAGAAGGTTTATTTCTTTCATGTTCTTAGGGGACTAAATGTCTTGGTGGATATTGCAGCCAATAAATCCATAGCTGCTGATCTCAATGAACTTATTGTCAACTCGGTTGTAAGCATTGACATCCCACCTTAGCTCTTCTGTAGTGATTGAAAGAAGTAGTGATTGGGATGCTTGTTGTAATGCGTTTTCATTTCAGCGGTCTTTTTACTGAGTTTTAAACCATTCTTGTTAAAAAATAATAATAATAATTTATTATAAATAAATGGTTTTAATTAAACGTTATAATTTGTTTATATAAAAAATTAATACAAAAGTTTTAGCATCTCTTAATCAACCAAAAAGGTTTTAGGATCTCTAAATCAACCCAAAAAAAAAAAAAAATTCCATTAAAAATTATCGTTTATTTAATTTCAATCAAGATAAGGTTTTAATGAATATTTAATTTCTAGGAAGATACGCAAATAATATTCAATGTAAAACTTAAATAATATTTAATGTAAAATTGAAACTTATAATTTATGGTGGTAGTGGTTTTTAACGTTCATTGAGATTTTTTTTTTTAATAGAAACTAAGAAAAGAGTGAATTAAATGGGTTGTGCACAACCATTCAGTACAGAAATTGTTCAAAGGAGCTTTGAGTCGGAGAAGCCAAAACTGAGTTTAAACAAATCCAAAAGTTAGGCCATCTTGAGCATCTGTAGCTGATACTATTCTTTGATTTTATAGAAGTAGAGTATACTTTGATGAATTACTTATTCAATATTATGAAAAAAAACATGATCAAAACCAGTTTGCTTTTGTCTTCAGCTGAACGTAAATGTCTTTCTTGTTCCTCCAAACTACTTGTGCTAGTTTATCCTATACATGATTTCCCTTATCCACTGTATGCTTACGGTCATGAGCACCTTTGCTAGCTCTCCATATCTTACCTTACTCGTTGCCAATCCTCGAAGAATAAAGTTTGCATGTTCTCTGTCTTTCATTGTGATTGTTGAATTTCTCTGCATTTCCAGGGCATCCCCTCCCCCATTCATCCCAATCGTGCCCTCCAGTCGAATTATGCATATTATTTTCCTCTCCGATATACTTCTCCCAATCCTTTTGGAACCGAGATATAGCATAACTAAATACTTTCTCCCCATTCTGGGTAATCTCGTTGGTAATGAGCTGAGCTGAGTCGTGGTTCCAGGCTTCATGATAATGACATGGAGAGAGTGTAGATAGCAAGGGAGTGGTGAAGAGAGCCCATGCGTTAGAGGTGAAAAGAGCCCACGCGTTCAGAGCATACTGATTGTTGATCAGAGGCAAAATAATATAGTAAGGATTTGAAGCCAAATTGAGATGATAGAGAGCTGCGTGACCTGCCAGGAGATCTCTGAGAATGTAAGGATGTCTGTGTATATTTTGAGTAGTAAAGCATGTCATGTTCTGACTTGATGCAAGATATCCAAATTGATTATTAGGGGATATGTTTATAGCTTGTCTCTTCTCCATCTAAAATTATTGTACCGTGTGAGAGGGAGGCCCCCTTGTTTGCCATTGTGTTTGCTTTGTCATTATTAACTCTTAAGATATGATAATATTCTGTGCTATCAAGGAGATGAAGCTGTTGGATCCTGCTGTGTAGCCTTTTTCATTTTATGGATCCTGTAGTATAGCCTGCTTTCATTTTGAGGATCACTTGGCAAGAATCCCCCAAGATTATCAGCCTTGTGATGACATTTGCATCAATCATCTCCAACCCTTGGAGTAAAGCCAGTCACTCATCCTCATTATTAATTTTACTCCCCAATCCCCAGGCAAAAGAATTGACTATTTGTCCTCTTGGATTCAGAATAAGACCCCCTGCCCCTGCCTTCCCTGGGTTGCCTTTTGAGGAACCATCAAAGAATAAAGTATAAGAGTTCTGATCTTTGATCCATCGGGAGAAATCATCATTGTTTTTTCTTATTTCCCATGACTGCCTGTTGTTGTAGTTTTTGGACCGAGGGGAACTCCTATGGAAGAAAATGTTGCACCACTTGGTTACCTGAGCTGGGATATCCTCAGCATCTGGAAATCCCAATCCTTTTGTAGCTAATTTTTCAGCAGTTGTACCAGTAATCTTTGCTGCTATCCAATTGATAATAACCTTCTCTCCCTTGAAGATTGATCTATTCCTTGCCAACCAGATCTGCCAACATATGTTCTTTAGGAGGACATTCCACAGCCGCTTTAAAGTAGGTTTTTTCCAGAGATTTCCTAGGAAATGTCTGTTCCAAGCTATTAAAAGTTGTTCAAGGGTGTCTGGAGGTTTGAAAAAGACACATACCTTATGCAAGATAGCCCTCCAAATTTGTATAGCAACTTTGCATTGAAGAAAAAGGTGTGTGGTTGTTTCCAAGTTTGCATTACAGAGGGTGCATCTGGAGGGGTGGTCTATACCTATTTTGGTGAGATTGTCTATCGTTAAAAGCTTGTTGTGCATTAGCAACCATATAAAATAGTTGAATTTTGGAATACAGTCTGGATTCCAAACCTTCTTCCAGAGATTTGCTGAAGCTGTAACCAAATTTGTTTGGAGCTGTTTATATCCCTCTTTGACTGTATATGTACCATTTCTGCCCCACCCAATGGAGTCTTTAGATTTTTTGCTGATGGGGGCCATGCCATGAAGGAGTGGAAGCAAGAGGTCAGCAGCTTGTTTTAGATGATATGGAGGTTGTAATAACTTCCAGCCAGTCCATTTTCCTTTCCTATCCCAGGTGGATAGATCATAAAGAGTAACGAGTCCATTACTAATTGCCCAATTGGAGAGATCCTCCATGTGAGGGAGAGAGGAGATGGGGGGGTTGCCAACAAATCTATCACCCCAAACCTTGATCTTCTTACCATTACCTGGAACCCAATAGTATTCAAATTGGATTAACTTCAAAGACAATTTGCAAAGCTACCAAATTGATGTGCCTTGCCCATCCCAAGGATGACAAAGAACTATGGAGCATGGCTTCCTTATATATTTTTTTCTGATGACTTCTTTCCACCAATCCCTATTTCCAATAACCATTCTCCATACCAGCTTAGCTCCTAACGCTTTATTCATCTGTTCTGGATCTCTAATTCCCAATCCCCCATTAAATTTTGGGGCCTTAACCACATCCCATTTAATGAGATGGAATTTTTTAGATTGAACTTTGCCTCCCTGCCAAAGGAACTTTCTTATTTCCATACTTATGCTGTTAGTGATCATCTTTGGGGAAAGTACCATTGAGTTGGTATATATGGGATAGGCGGATAGAATTGACTGAATAAGAGTGGATTTCCCTACAATATTGAGCCAGCGCATACCAAGAGAGAGAACCTTGTTCTTAATTTTTTGTATTGCTGGTCTCCACATAGCTGAAGAAAAAGATTTTTTAGTGATTGGTATGCCCAGTTAGTTGAAGTGCGTCCAGTCAAGATTGACTTTAATGTTGAGGATTTGGGAGATATCTCTGAGGGTGTTGACATTGCTGTGACACCCATAGATTTGGAATTTATCCAGATTCACCTTGCTGCCCGAGGTAATAAGGAAAAGATTGAGAGACTGCTGGAATCTCCTAGCTATCTGAGAGGAAGCCCTCCCCAACAAGATGGAATCATCAGCGAAGAGTGCATGATTGATGGGATGGATACCTGCTTTGAAGGAGAGACCGGGAATCATTCCTTCCTCAAGCAATTTCTTGAGTCTTCTGCTCATAGTATATGCCACTAAAATGTACAGAAAAGGAGATAGAGGGCAGCCCTGTCTTATTCCTCTTTTGGATTTGAAGAAGTCAGAGGGTCTTCCGTTTACTAGAGGAGCTATCCAGGGTGAGCTTATGCAAGCTTGTATTTGTTTGACAAAGATGGGGGGGAAACCAAATTTTTCCAAAACCAGAGATATAAAATCATGTCCTAGTCTATCAAAGTCATTGGCCAAATCAAGTTTGATGGCCATTCCTAATTCCCTCCTTTTCAGATTAGAATGGATTGCTTCTTGGACTAGCAGTATGTTATCACTTATATGACGACCGGTTATGAATCCTCCCTGATTTGGAGAGATTAAGGAGGGAATAATAGTTTTCAGCCTGAGAGAAAGGACTTTGGAGAAAATTTTGTAAGAGGCGTTGCAGAGAGAAATAGGTTTGAAACGTTTAATAGAGGTGAAGTTTGTTGCACCTCCCATCCTTCCTTTGGACATCCATGAAATGAGATGAATCATATCTTTTTTAATGAAGTGCCAACACATTCTATAAAAACGAGTTGGAAATCCATCAGGCCCAGGGGCTTTGTCCGGGTGGAGGGACCAAATGGCCCTCTTAATCTCTTCTTCAGAAATAGGGGCTTCTAAGGCTTCTATATCCTCAGGCTTGACTAGCTGAAGAATCCCTTTGACCATATATACCATGTCCTCTTGGAGGACTTCCTCTTCATTATTATACAAATTTTCAAAAAAAACCCTTACCTCGTTGATGATCTTAGCCTGGTCTGTGGAAAAAGTTCCATCGTCCTTTTTGAGCTCCCTTATGGTGTTCCTCCATTGCCTTTTCTTGCACTGAGCTAATTAGCCATAGGTTCTTGGACTGCAACCTTAGGCTTTCCTCCTCCTGCCTGATAGTGGTTTGCAAAGCTTTTTCAAGCTCTATTTCTTGGATTATTAATTCAATTGTTACTTCTCCTTGCTCCATGTTTCCTTGCAGCATTTCCATCTATTTGATTAGCTCTAGCTTTCTGATCTTTGGCTCCTTGTAGTGCTTCGTCACCCATTGCTTGAGAGCAATTTTAACATGCTTTAACTTTTTCTCCCAAATGAAGGCCGAGGAACCTGGTATAAAACAACACAAAGCATTATAGATGATGTCGAAGACACCTTCCAATTCCAACCAGATGTGATTAAATTGAAAAGGGAGTAGTCCCAACTTCCCCACAGAAGAAAGAAGGAATCAAATAGGTTTATGATCCTATACTGAAGAGCATAGCAGCTTTGATTCAGGAATTGCCATGTTCAGGTTCTTTAAAAAGCGAGGGCTAACCAACACCATGTCAATTCTGGCTACAATGTGTCTCAGTCCTATCCTTTTGTTATTCCAAGTGAATTTACCATTTTTTGGCTTAATGTCTAAAAGACCCCAAAAGGAAATCAGGTCCTCCAGCCTCTCTCCAAATGGGTCTCTAATTTTGGTGCCTCTCCTACGCTCTTTAGCCAATATAGTAACATTGAAGTCTCCCGCAATTATACAAGGGCATTGCTTTTTCCCTGAGCATTGATCTTCTAAGGAGTTCCAGAAAGAATCTTTCTGAATCTGAATGGTAGGGTCATAAATGTTCCCCACCCAGATAGTTTCCTTGCTTTCCTTATCTTCGAGTTCCACAAAGAGCCGGTTTTTATTTTCTAATGCTGAACGCATTGAGAATTTTCCTTTGTCCCACCAGGTGAGGATGCCTCTTGATGCCCCAGTCGCACTGCCTGCTTTTCCTTCTCCTTTTGGCCAAATTTTCTTTATTGATGAAAGACTGTCTTCTGCAGTATTTTTTGTCTCTTGGATGAGGAGGATGGTGTTGGCTTCCATTGTTTTTATTCTTTTAATAACTTCTATTTTCTGATTTCCTCCCAAACCTCGACAATTCCAAGAGACCAGCTTCATTATTTCCTATGTTGATGGAGCGCCCTTTCCTTTTACTTTTTTTCTTCTTCAAGGGTGAGAAGGTACTTACTCGCTTAAGGGTTTCTTACCAAAAAATCTAGGTTGGACTGTTTCCCGGTTGCTCTTTCCCTTGCTGCTTCCTATTCTCTGAGAGTTTTATTGGATCTTCTTCCTTTTTAAGATTGCGGCTCTGGTTCTTCATTGGAATTTTTTGAGACTTCTTCTGATGTTTCCCTTGTCTTGGACCGGGTGTAAGTACCTCCATTGTTAGCAGAGGAATCTGGTCTTGCTTCTGAATGAGTTCGAACCAGAGGGCTGTGAGCCAATTGCTCTTCCATATCGTGAGAAGGTGAGGCATTTGTGGCTTTAACCTCTTACAAAGTGTTTGTTTCTTCCCCCACCACAAATTCCCCTTCTTCTTTTTCCTCATCGGCTAGCACTTGAAATTTATTTCCGGCTGCATTCTTTGCCATGGTGTGTTGGGTTTGAGATGGTGCTGCTCGTGCTCCCTTTCTTTTACTTGCTACGTTCCATCCTTCTTCAGGGTTTGCTTTTTCTGGCTTTTTTGAGAAAGACTTGGAAAAATGCCCATATTCATGGCAATTCTTACACTTGAAAGGTATCTGCTCGTAGTCCATGGTCTGCATGTGGTTCCACCTGTCTATTGACAAGTTGATGGCTTCTGGAAGCCCTTTCTCTAGATCGACTTCAACACAAATCCTAGCACATGAGAACATTGGGGCTTTTGGCTCTAATTTGTCTATGTATTTCCCTAGGGTGTTGCCTATTGCGTGGAAATCTTCATCATTCCATCAATGTAGTGGCAGATGGGGTAGCTTCACCCATACCGGCACTGCCTTAGGGATATATTTTTCAGGATCTGTTAACACCCAAAAATGGTTAACTACCTCATCTACCTCACTACATGGCTCATTTGTCCATTTGCCTACCATATTCCCCTGAAAATCCCACTAAAAAGCCTCCAAAAGGCCTAAAATGCCTCTAAAAGGCCTCAAAACCATCTAAAAAGCCTCCAAAAGGCCTAAAATGCCTCCAAAAGGCCAAAAAACCCCTTTTCCTCCAAAAATAGCCAAAATTCCTCTAAAAATAGCAAAAATCCCCAAAAGGGGAAGAAAAGGAATAAAATAATGAGGAAAAATGAGGAAAAACCCTAAAAACAGCAAAAACCCTAAACAAGCTGCCCTAAACCATATGGTTTCCCAAAACCATGGGCAAGCACTCCACCACCAAAAAACTATAAATAAGTGATGGAGACCCCTCATTTCACATCCACAGTCATAGCACCCTTACTCTGCCAAAACGTCTCGTGAAACCCTAGCTTACCATCAAGCTATTTTCACTGCTGAGAACCCATCTTTGGCCTATTTTCCACCATCGGAGAAAGAGAAGGACCAGCTCGGAGCTCGGAGCCACCGACATCGGACCAGCGCAACGGACTCCACCAACCTCTCCATCAGAGGTAATACAAATACAAAAACTTTTCATACATCTTGTCATTTTTACTTTCTGTCATTTACTTTTACTGTCTTAGTTTAATTTATTTTCATTTACATTACTTGAACTGCTACTAAGGAATCCAGATTCCTTAGTAGGTGCTCATTAGCACAAGCTAGGGTGAAAACCCTAGCTACAGTTTTGGCGACTCCGCTGTCTGTTTTCTAGTTAGTTTTCTTTTCGTACTGCATTTTTAGTTTACTGTTTTCGGCCGCCGGAAACCGCGCCGTTTTCTTCCGTAGCCGCGACCCGATCGCACATTTCAGGCC
>LPNX010652364.1:779-29136 GCA_001517045.1 Pseudotsuga menziesii
ATATTGAAGAGAGGTTCTAAACTCCCCTAAAACTCCATCGTACTAACCTTTGGGGACAGTCTTAACAAAACCTCCCTAATAACATCAACACTAAAAGTGAATTTTGGGGGCGATTCAAAACTCCCCCTAAAAGTATTTATTACAAAAATTTGGGGGCGGTTATAAACCCCCCTCGTAGGTATCTAGAGAGGTGGTTCAACACGCCCCTCCTAAAAGTATTTATTACAAAACATTGTTGCGGTTATAAACCCCCCTCATATGTAGCTATGGAAGCGGTTCGAAGCCCCCCTAAAAATCTTTACAAACCTTTGGTGGTGGTTATAAACCCCCCTCATAGGTACCTATGGAGGAGGTTCAAAACCCCCCCTAAAACTCTTTACAAACCTTTTGGGGTGATTATAAACCCTCCTCAAAGGTACTTACCGAGGAGGTTTGAAACATCCATAAACTATTTACAAAACTTTGGGGAAAGTTATGAACCCCCCTCATATAAACTTATGGGGGGGGGGGGTTGTAGAAGGAGGAATTCGATAAAGTCGACTTGAAGGATAGCCAACTTAGTCGATATGCCAACTAAGTTGATGGGATGACTTAGTCGATTAGCCGACTAAGTCGGTTGGCCGACTAAACTAGAGATTAGGTTAGCCACCTAAGGTCGTGTCGGTTCACTGAACCGACAGGTAGTTATTTTGTAATTTTTTTGTAATCATATATATTAGGCCATTGAGCCAGATGAGAAGTCAGTTCAGTTCTTTGTGTTGTATGGACTCATTCGTATAATATAATCTGTTTATTCACCTATTTGTTCTTATCTCTTGTCTATGTTTTATATATATGTTTTAGTGTGTATTATTAGCAACCTTATGTGATCTTTGAGATTACAACATTGGTTCCATTGCTTGTAGTACATGACTGAAATGTATGCAAACGGATGATACCAGAGCAGGAGATTAAGGACTGGTGGGAACGTAAAGTTGCAAACTATTTGCAGAATTATGCAGGAAGGAATAGATTAACAATCACACAAGCAAAAGAAATATTTTTCACAGAGATGCATGAAAATTTTGTCGAATCAGTGCCCCAACTCTTGAAGAAATTCCTGGATGAGAAAGTGGGACGCGAGTAAAGAACAACAGTTGCTGGAAAAACTGATCCAAGGAGTTAGAACAAACTTGTTAGAGTGCTTTGAGAAAATCGTCGACGACTTCTGTGAGGAGCAAGTAGTCGAAGATAGAACTTCAGTGGAAACAGTCAAGGATAAATTTTACACAGATCTCACTGAACAATTTATGTGTTCCTTACTGACCTTGCTATTCAAATTCCTGATCAAAAAGGGAGTAGGACATATTATCAAACCTCGTCCATCACTTCATGAACTTCCATAAAACTCTAACTGGGCGGAGAAGCAAAGGAAGTGGGAAAAATTCATTGCAGAAAGGGAGTGGGAATACTTCCTAAGCAAATAGACCAAACTATCTGGGATTTCTAAAAAGCATCAGGTAGGCTATGGGGGGGTAGCTGCTCATATGTCGAGATAGAGTATAGTGGATTATAGTCGACTACAAATAGATGCCAGTCACCAATAATGAGAATTCGACTAAAAGGGAACTCAAGAGAATAGTATCATACAAAGGTATGTCGAACATTCAGAAAATAGAGAGGGAAGAGAGACAACAGAGGAGGGAAGCAAGATGAGAAAGATCCTTAGAGCTGCACAGAGGAAGGAGCCCTAGGGCGATCGACAAAAAAGGGAATCCACTAGAGTCAGGTCATGGCCGACATGAGGATGGCATGGAATAAGAAGCGTCCCCTACGGAGGAAGAATTATGGATAAAGTAGCCAGAAGCCCTCCAATTAAGAGCTCCTAATGAAGGAACAACCCTCTATCCATTGAATCCGTGTACTCGAATACAGACTATTGTTGAAGAGGACCTCCAACTACAAGTTGGTGACTTTAGTATATGGAGTCGACTAGGCGATGAAACATACATTGGATGACACCTCATTATACGTTGACCAAAGGAAGGGAATTGGGTGACTTTTCAAGCGACACCCTCCCACCAAAGTATCTACTTACTCTTACCGACACATGAAGGAGCACCCCCATCGCTAATCACAGCTTTAGAAGACACATGTGATTCAGACTTGTGGACAAATAGTTGCAGTGGACCATCGATAGTAGAAGTCAACATTAACAGACTGCCAGTCGACAAAGAATCAACAACCGATGGGAATGGAAGTTCTGTCGACCAAAGTTCCGTAGAGATGCATACACCAATAACTGCACCAACCTCACCACCACCCCCACCTCCACCACTGCCACCTCCTGAGAGTAGTGACAGTGATTCAGACATGGGTCATGGATCAGCTCACATTCCTCTATATGATGGGGATGAGGACCCTAGATGACAATGGTTCATCTGCGAGTCAACTTGGGAGGTCAACCAAGTTACAAACGAAGATAGACAAATGGCACAGTTCATCGGTGCCTTAAGGAAAAGGGCATTGACGTGGTACATGAACTTTTCGAAAAGATAACCTAGAGCGACAAAAGCCGAGATTAAGGTGCAATTTTTGTCATTTTTCAAAACTCTAGATGCTAAGCACCTAGCCATGAAAAAACTAAAAAACCACATCACAAAATCCAGGGGAATCTATCCGCGACTAATATAAGCATAGGAAAGACCTACTGAACCGGCTGGACTATGTTATAGATAAACAGTTACTAATCCAGTGGTTTCTTGTAGGGCTATATTAGAAAGTGTGGCAACACATCAGTCTGGAAACGTTCAAATATTATGAAGATGCACTAACAAAATCTCTTCAAGTGGAGATGGACGAGGACATACCCGCTTACCCCACGCGCAACAGATTGGAAGAACAGCTCGAGAACGTACAGAAGTCTCTAAAAGAGTTCATCCTCAAGAATCAAGAGATCTGGTGCACCAAATGCTCGACGGTTGACCATTCCAAAGATAACTGTAGACATGAATACATATGACATGACATACGATTCATACAGACCAAATATTTTTGTGACATTTTCTAGGAGCATGGGGATCACTCGACAAAAGATTTCCTCTTCAACATGAAGAATGGCAAGGCATCTTGGTGTGCCATCTGTGAGACCAAAAATCCTAACATGGTCGATTGTCAGTTGAACCTGAAGAACCAATAGAACTATTAGGCGGTCTACCAAACTAATACAATGGCAGCGTAATGAGCAAAACAATCTAGAAAATGATGAGAACAGTCAAATATACGATGGTCGATGATACGAGCGACAGTATGACAACCGACATGTAGGCTATGGAGGAAGAGGTCGATTCCCTCAGAATCGAGATAATCGACCGCGTCGACCCATCCAGTGCTTTACATGTTATAAAGAGGGACATTGGTACGCAGACTGTCCATATAAAGACATAACTGATCTCAAATTTTGTACTCACTATGGGGTCTGGGATCACTCACTAGAGGATTTCCCTACCATGCTAGAAAAAATTAATACGAAAAAAAATGTTAATGTCTTGTCCTGTGTGCGCAAAACTGATGTAATAAACACAAAAAATTTGCATATTGTAACTTGACAAGGAACAAAGATAGAAGTTGATAACCCAAGAATCACTAAAATAACCTGACCCACTGAAAGAAAAACAAACATACAAGGAAGAAACTAATGTATTCAAAGAAATTGCACGAAAAGAAAAAATTCATGACAGTTGACATAACACGATAAACGAATTAATCTAGCTCGTTCAAAAAGATAACTCATTATCCTAGTTCATCGATTTGTTGTATGAAATAAAATGTACCAACTCTGAAAAACAAACAAAAAACATCTGCAGCTTATATAAAAAAGACAAAGGTGATGCCGACCCACTTGTCGACCTAGAAATCGAGGGATACCACGTTCGACAAGTAGTGCTCGACTTTGGCTCACAAATAAACATCATGACTCATGACACTTGGGAACAAATGGGCCGAAATCCACTCTATGAGTCAGGCATCTACCTGAAACTAGCCGACCAGGGCCTAATTGAACCCATTGGAGTTTGGAAAAACACCGACACGACTATAAAAGGAATGTCGACCAAGGTCGACTTTGAAATCATTGACCCAAAGGAAGGATCTAATTTCTTCCCAGTGTTAGTCGGGCGACATTGGGGTAGAAATATCAAAGCAACCATATCCCTGGACAAGGAACGAATCAAATTAAAACGAAATGGCCAAAAGGTCATTGTACCCATTCATCCATCTCAAGGGGAACCTTGAATTGAACCTATTGATGAAGAATTCAATGTTTAACAACTATACCAAATCCAAAACAATACAGATTACACAAAACCAAACATCCACAAAGAACTTCACTTAGGTAACCAAGACTCAGTTGGTTATAACTCAGTCGCCGAATTATATGATTGGGAGATCGAGAACTATGAAACTCAAGCAAGAGGGTGCTAGACTATACAAAAATTGCAAAAAATCCCACCCAACAATGCTTCATAGTGTCCATTGTCCCAAAAATATTTGAAAAGAAAATTAGGGAAAACCCTACCTTACAATCGGCCAACCTAAATACTACATAACTACCAAGATATAAGGAAAGGTAATCACCAGTCATGCATGTCGAGCAAGTGTCCAAAAATATTGGTGAACATGGCCGAATTCAAAGCCTAGTTGAAACTTTTATAGGACAAGCTTCTAGATTATGGGATACCCATCAAACAAGACTACAGACGTGGACAACTGCTTCGACCTAATTTTTCAAAAGTTTTGGAGGAAAGAAGTTATCCCAACAAGCTTAGATACCTGTATTCACTCAAGGACAGAACCCAGAGGATCATATCAAAACCTCTGAAAGAGAATGGAGAAAACATGGATACAAGGATGAACGAGTATGGCCACACTTATTCCCATCAACCCTCACAGACATACCAAACAAATGGTACAAGATGGAAGAAGCCAGGGGTGAAACCTTCTTATGGCATGAACTCAGGGAGAATTTTATTAAATATTTCAAGTTTATACCACAAAATGAAAACTTGGTCAAAACAGTAAAACAAATTAAAGAATTTATACAATCGACCGAAAACAAACCCTTACAAGATCACCGACAGATAAGGAAATGTAACAATATACAAACAAGGTCAAAACCACAGTCAACATGACTACAATTAGAAAATTAAAACACAGAAGGAAAACGCTTTCGCTGGAAATCAAACCATGTTGAAATGACCAAACCTATTTACACAAACCTAAAAGTCGAAACAACTGACAAACAAGATACTGACAGAATAATTGTGTCCAACTTCCCTGCCACATTCTCCCAGTTCAAAGAAGGAATTCGACCGATCAACAAAGCCAAGGCACCAGAGTGGCTAGATGCTAAAGTCAAAACTAAAGAATTTGACATCTCAAATGATGATCGGCCAAAAATGGCAAAGATTGGTGACTATTAGAGCGAAGAACAAACCACAGAGATAGTGAACTTATTAAAGGAGTTCCAAGATGTATTTTCTAGAGATTACAAATACCTAAAAGGCTTAGTCCACGAAATGGGAGAGATGAAAATTGATACTAAACCTGATGTTTGACCTGTCAAGAAAAGGCCTTATAAACTAGCTCACAAATACAAGGGAGATAGTCAAAAAGGAAATTGATAACATGTTGGCAGCAAGCATCATCTACCCTATCGACCAATCCGAATAGGCAAGTCCAATGGTTGTACAACCTAAGAAACATGATCCGACCAGACTAAGAATTTGTGTCGACTTCAAGGAACTAAACAAAGTAACACTGACAGACCCATTTCCAACCCCTTATGCAAATGAAATATTGAACGAAGTTGCAGGACATGAATGCTACTCATTTACAGATGGATTCTCAGGCTATAACCAGGTGCCAATAGCTAAAGAAGAACAGAAGAAGACAACCTTTGTGTTTGAATTTGGTTCATTTTCTTACAAAGTTATGCCTTTTGGATTAAAGAATGCACCTGTAGTGTTCTCTCGAATTATTCTCAAAACATTTCAGGAATATATCTATAAGACCATGGCAGTATACTTTGACGATTGGACAATATACTCCATGTTAAAGGATCATTGCAAATGGCTCAGACTTATGTTGGAGAGATGTCGACAGATTCAACTATCCCTAAACATCAAGAAATGCATATTTGTGACCCCCATAGGGATATTATTAGAGAACATTGTCTGTAAGGAAGGAATTAAGGTTGAATTTGCAAAGATAAAAATTATCCTCAACCTAAAACCACTAGTAAACCCAAAACAAGTTAGGTTATTACTTGGAAACATAGGCTATTACAAGAAAATTCATAAGATGTTATTCAGATATGACCTATCCTCTTGAAGAACTATTAAAAGAAGATCAAGAGTTTAACTAGATAGAGGAATGCCACATATCATTCAAAAAATTAAAAAGAAAGCTCGTTGAAGCCCCCATCCTAAAATTTCCAAACTGGTCGATCAAATTCCATGTTCATATTGATGCATCAGGCCTAGCAATAGGAGCAATCCTAACTCAACCAAGAGATGATGGAATGGATTATCCTATATTTTACAGCAACAGAAAATTAAATAAGGCTGAACGAAACCATTCAACAACAGAAAGAGAAGCCCTAGGAATGGTCTTTTCCCTACAAAAATATCGACATTATCTCTTAGCTAACTCATTTATATTCTAGACCAACCTTCAAACTTCACAGCCGATATAAACTTACGGGGGGGGGTGTAGAAGGAGCAAGTCGATAAAGTCGACTTGAAGGATAGCTAACTTAGTCGATGGGCTGACTTAGTCGATCAGCCGAGTAAGTTAGTCAGCTGACTAAACTAGAGATTAGGTTGGCCACCTAAGGTTATGTCGGTTCACCAAACCGATAGGTAGTTATTTTGTAACCATTCTGTAATCATATATATTAGGCTGTTGAGCCATATGAGAAATCAGTTCAGTTCTCTGTGTTGTATGGACTCATTCGTATAATATAATTTGTTTATTCACCTATTTGTTCTAATCTATTCTCTCTGTTATATATATATGTTTTAGTGTGTATTATTGATAACCTTATCTGATCTGTGAGATTACAATAGTATGTCGATTGTATGAGGAAATGTGGAGCTAATTGGTTGGGAATTAAACTCAAATGCCCGCTTGTTTGGTGGCAAGCAAAACCATATAAAGAGGGCCAAAGAGGATATGAGCATTCACTATCAGTTGGCCAAAGAGGATATGAGCAACCCAAGTGGGCCAAAGAGGATATGAGCATTAACTATCAGTTGTGACTTTCCATTCCTATCTATACACGCAGATCCAACCAAGGTCCATCATTCCATGCAGGCTGTGAAAGACATGGTTGCGATAGACACGGCTGCAACAGACTTAGCTACAACAGTGCCCCACTGATTGAAGTTAGCTGCAATCATTTGGGCCTCTCTTGAATTGGTTTTTTGTTCATTTACTGGCTCAAGAAACAAAATTTCCTATATTCCTCGCCTCTGTTTAATTCCACTCACAGTTGTAACAACGCACATAATAGGGCAGCCTAAAGATTGTAGATCTTCATGGCTACCCGATATTAGTGGGTGAGGTTTACAATTGTTGATGTATAACTATGGGGAAGTATTTAGAGCCAAGGGTTGGACAATATCATATTTTATTGTGTAAGCTGTAACAGAGACCGTACCTTCATTTCACCATTTTAATACGAGTAGGATTCTTCAAATTTTTGTGTTTTAACTTGTGTTAGTTTCGGTGTCTCTGTTCGAAGCCTTGCCGTGCCTTCCCACAGAGATCACCGAGTTAATTAGATGTTTGCTTAACTAGTTGTCTGGTGTGGATGTTACATTGTATGCATTTGTTTCGGTAGCTACAACAATCATGTTAATCGTTGTGTTTCCTTGAATACTCAGTACGTGCATTTCCATTAAGCTGCAGCAGTGTGGTGTGACAGTTGGCTATGTAGGTTAGCTTCTTTTATGCATGTGTGTGATAGCTATAATAGTCAAGCTCTCCCTTAGTTTCCTTTCAATTACTCTTCTTGCTCAGGTTTGTTGATTCAAGTAGACTATGGTTTAGAACTGTTGATTCAATTCATGTTATTTCTCATTTCTATATTAAGGTTGGAATAGCTAGTCATAAGGGATCTACATATAGTCCGGTAAATTAGGATTTAACTTTCTGCAAAAGTAATTCTAGATATTTATTTCAGGAATCATTCATTACTGGATTGAAGTTGTAGGAAGTAATTGCAATTCTGGATTCTTAGATAGGTATTTTAGATCAGTTTGATTATGGGAGGAGTTTGATAAAATAGACACGTAGGAAAGTTTATTCAGTCATCAACTACTTAGTGTTTAAGCACAGATAGTGTAAGTTATCTTTGAAATAAAATACTTCCCTGGGTTAACAATTTATATTGAGCATTATGCATGATGGTTTTAATTAACTCACATATAGAGTGACCAACACATACCAAAAAATTTCTACAAATTTCTTAGTTTTTTTATTACGAATATAGTTATATCGAGGAAACACACATACAATAACTGCATTACTTTGTGGTAACCATTTTTTCGTCGGTGAAATTTGTAATACAACCATGATTTTGCAACATCTATCAATGGAAGGTGCTTTATATCCACATGTCGCTTGGTATATTCATTTATATGATAGTTATCATTGTTGGTATCGTATCTATCAACATGCACTTGTTTGAAACTTTCCTACCAATATTTAGAACCACATATTGATTACTGCATTCTAAAAGAGGATGTTCCAAAAGAAAATCATATGTCTCCTGACCACCTATGTCCCTCTCAACAATTGTTTCACACAACAAACTCTTATATGCATGTGTTGCTGGTTCCTTTGGATTCTATATAAAAGAGAAACACATCGACATATTGTGGAATGTTTCTAATCATTTTTCACATTTAGCAACATATTTGCTATGTAATTAATGCTCGCCTACTTCGAAAGAATAGGTTCCAATCTATCTTATCCCTTCATCTCATCATTGCTTCATGATTGTGTGTATTTAATTTATCATCGCCTCTTCTTTCTTCATACTTTTCTCCAATCTCATCAACATACAGTTTTGAGTTTTCACATAGATCTCATAGATCCTTATATTGGCATACCAATTTTCCTTTATTATTTTGGAGATAGGATTTCTAATTGCATGTTATGTGATTCTCTACATAGTTTAGAAGCTAGCTATTCATAATCAATCATTGGATGACATTGAAATAGTTCTTGTGTTTCCTTTAAGAAACCCGATTATCACCTTTAATTTTAATTTGAATACTTATCTCATGTCAATCACGTGGATTCATTGCATGTACACATCTATCAAAATATTATTTTTCATATATAACTTGTGCAGGATCATCCTAGTTCAATATCTCCATCTTAGGAGCATTTTGTAACCACATAAATACAACTCAAGGGTTAAGGTATTTCAATAAGATTGATCTTAAGTTTGGATACCACGATCTCCTAATTGAGAAAATCAATGTCTATAAGACTGCCTTCAAGTCCAAACAAGGTCTTTTGAAGTGGTTTCTCATGCATTTTCTCTTAATTAATGCTCTAGAAACTTTCATGTGGATGATGGATGATGTCTTGAGTCAATTCATCAATTATTTTGTGGTTTTTTATATGGAAAACATCCTAATCTTCAACAAAAATTGGGATGAGCGTTTGTAACACATTCAATAAGACCTCGACACCTTCGAGCGACACAAATTATATGCTAATATAAATAAATTCTCTTTTGGCACGTAGAGAATCCAATATCTAGGTTACATCATCAACGAGCATGGTGTTCATGTCGATCCATCCAATTTCCAAGTCATTCATGATTGTACAACCACAAAAACCATAGTCGATCTCCATAGTTTCTTAGACCTAGCTAATTTATATTGCATGTTTATATCGGGGTTTTCACATGTCACTTGACCCTTCAACAAAGACACTAAGCGCAGGTCCACAACAAAGTTATTTTCGGATAACCCACAACATAAATCATTCGAATTTATTGTTAGCACTATTTTTTAACTAAGTAGTTGGTAAGGGATTAGGCCGGTCAAAGTAGAAATAAGGTCTAAAAATTTCTTATCATGTGACTGGTGCAGGAGCATCCTACTCTCCTTTCAAGTCTAAGCTCAATGTCTCACTAGTACATGTGATCAATTTTGCCACGTTAGTTTTCCATGTTAGTTTTACTTTCGTGGAAAAATCAAGGGTAAATTATGCATTTTTACAATTTTTTTAAGAAGCCCCGACTTTCATCGTTGTATCCACGCCAGACCGTCGCTATAGCGACGGCATCGTCTTTTGTTGACTTATAAAATGGTCAAGGCGTCGATACAGTGACGACCAGTTTAAGCGCGCGGGTTATGTTTGATTTTTTTGTGAATTTTGTTCAGCGCACGCGGTTATGTTTGTTTTTTTGGTGCGAAATCAAGATTAGTTTACCATTCACCCAATCTGTAATGATGATTTCTTCAGAGACAGACTATGATTGGTGTTCTGATGTGCGAATTGGCCTGGTCGGTCCACTCTGGTTCAGCTCTTGACCGGACTGGAATAAGCTTTGGCCCAAACCAAATTGGTTCAGCTCTGACCCCGAATGAAGTAAGTTGTGCCCCAATATGCCTGCGCCCCTGCACTATATTTTGAGAATAATAAGGATGGATTGATCTGAACGAGGCAGCTGAGGAAGGAAGGTGTTCGCAACACCAAATCCAGGTCCACTACTTGTTTCATGGTGCTCGCCACTCCAGTAGATTTCAATGCTTCTATTTGTTGCTATTAGGGCCAAAAAAACCACCTGTCCTGTCGTCTATGTTCAAAGCGATCTTACACTTTGACTTTTTGTATGCCATAACCGGCCATGGATGATATTTCGAGCCCGAAATAGCGTCTCTCATGGAGGAGTGACCAGGGGGTTTCCGTTGGAGTTGGTAGTTGAGAATTTTGTGACAAAGGAGGTTCCATTTAACCCTGATTTCTTGAAGCATATGTTCCCAAAGATTGAATGGAAGGCTCTCCACGATGCAGCAAATAATATGGATGAGAATGATCTACAGTACTCCGTTAGGGAAATACATTGATAATCAGCTGAATAATGTGTGGTTTCAAGCCGAAGAGATTTTTCCAGTGAATGGAACTCCAGAGGTCCGAGAACAGGTGTTTTGGATTCCCGTTTCACAGTCCTATTATGAGCTTGCACAAAAAATAGAGGTATTTATTTTGGGGGCCATGGACTGCAAGGGTTAATGAAACTTTGGCTCAAGTTGTGTTTGCCTGCTATCAATTTTGAAATCTTCTTGACATGTGTTATGCTTGCTTATTTATCATCAGGTGAGGATGTGAAAATCAATGTGGACCAAAATTCATCACAAGTTTCCCAGGACAAACCCTTTCCAAATAAAATGCTATTTTAGAAGTGGAAAAGATTTCATGCTGGTCACACATATGACGACGAAAAAGGATTAGTAAAGTCAAGGCGGTGGTCTCGCACACCATCAGGAGATATTCTTCAAATTGCTGATAAACCACTTCCAAAACTTGCATAGGATGAGGAGATCGTGGGTATAATAACAATGGAAGATGTTATTGAAGAGCTTTTACAGGTTTCCATCTCAGGCCCTAACTTCATCCTTGCTCTTTTCTTAGTTCACCATCATTTTCATGTGTGGGTAAATATATTTTGGGCCAAAAACCTTTGGCTTAGATGCTGCATCCAAGGGTTTTTTATTATGCAAAACCATTCAGGACTTGCACATGGCTTTCTCCACCTAATGCTTAGAACAAACTGCCAAGGCTCAATTAAGGAGTATAACAAGATGGTACAATTTGGCTACATAACTGCAACAGCATAAGCAGAGCAGTTGAACCTATTTCTCCCAATCAAACCATTTTTAGATTTACCACTTGACTACAACCTGGTTGACTGTGCACAGTAATTTAATAGATTCCTTATATTCAGTAATATTTTTAGTGAAATGAGAAATGTAGATGAGAATACCCTGTCCACTAAAATGACAAGTTTTGAATAGTGATTATGGTTATAACTCATTTGTATGGCATGGGCGTTATTCCCTAGCTCAGAGTCGAGTTTTCCAAATCATGTAAAGGATCTGGGTATGGCCTTAAACTTCATGTGTCATTTAGATTGTAGGTGAAAAATACATCATGTCATTGGCTTGCATGACTAAGAAAAGAAACTATCAAATTGTCTTGGTATCATAAATCGATTCCAGGATTTTACTTCAAAATACATCTATGCAACGTTTTGACATAATGTTTCTATATTGTGAGGGTAGCAGCTATTCTTGATACTTGAAGTTTGTCCATTGCATCCCACTCGTTTTAGAAAACCAACTTTTTCAATTGCATCACCTGATCACATTTATTACTGAGGGTTGATTCCTACGGTAGTTACATTGTTTAGGAAGAAAATCTCTTGATACTGACCTACTGTTGTCAATTGGGAACATGGAAGCCCTCCTGTAGTTGGGAAAAAGTGAAGGCAATTTCTTGTGAAATAAGCTTTGTCTTGGTTCGCACTAAAATATATATGCACTCACAGAATATCTAACTTTGATTTCTGGCTTTCCTAGCTTAATAGCCTCTTTCACTATTTGATCTTAGTGACACATATTTTATTCTCTCTGTGAATGTTGGTTGGTTAGACCATTCCTATCAATGGATCTATAGACCTGTTTCAAGAGGTTAGGTCGGGAGCCACTAAGTCTGAAACAAAATAGATTTTTAATTTCAACCTTTATGAGATTTAGTTGGTCAGCACGTGCACTGGAAATGGTTAGTTCTCTTAGTGAGGGCCAGGATTTGTTGCTTGGTTAGTATTAATAAATATATATTTGCTTTTTCTCTGGGGCTTGACCAATGATGTAGGTTAACTTTGTGTGTGTGCAGGAGGAGATATTTGATGAGACGGATGCTCATGACAATACCACTGCAAAGTAAACATTATACAGCTAAGAGAGTATATCTAGAATGATATTTGAAAACTGTGATAGCTCCCCTGTATGGCCAAAATGAACATTATGGCGTAGAATTCTGCTAAAACTTATGAAGTATTCAATTTCAAGCAACTTGTCTCTGCCCAATTCAGGACTCCATGGAAAAGCACCAGCTTCCTTAACATCAATATTTGATAGAGTGATCCATCCAAGTACAAAACACTATCTTTCAAGTATAAGCTCATGCATTTGGGAAGCTTCCTATTCTGCCACACTTCCAAAATGCGACAAACAACAGAATAGAGATCAGACCAATTTAAACCCGGATCTTGAAGAACTTTGTGTTCTACAATACCCCAGTTATGGCTCTTCAATTTTACATGGTAAGTATGATCCTTTTTTTAGAGATGATTAATGCAAGGAATTTATTTTTGTGTGTATTTTTGTTGTATGCTAGATGGTCTTTAATGACAGAATTTGTTTTAATTAATAGATGGTCTTGTTCTATCCATTTGCAGAGGGGAGCATTAAATAGCTAGTTCCTTAACTATCTTAATAAGCACATACTTCCTGTTTTCGATAATGTATTTTTTTTGAGCCACTCTGACTATGTCCTTTGGCTTCATTTCTGGTTATATGAATGTATATGGTTCTATTGAAGAATGTATCACTTTTCTTTCCACATCAATATCTTGTTCACCTTTTCAAGGGATACTTGTCACATGGGCTTCCAAATCTCCTAACCATATGGGAACTGGTGAAAATAATGAATAATGACATACTATCATAGATATTGTTGTATGAGCTCTTTCTGTTGTTCTACCTCATTTTTATGAACTGTCAGACATTGAATTGGTAAAGCAGAGCACAAGGAATATGATTCAGGTGCATGAAATCGACCAATATGGAAATTAGACTGAAAGGAAGTGGTCTTCTTCCATTCTGAGCTCTCTTCATATATATAAAATGGGGCCTATACCTGGTGAAGATGGAAAAGACCTTATTTGTAGATTGTAGATTAATATGATCATGTTCTTTCACTTGTTTTTGATTTTTCAAAATCGAGATAATTTTTGTTACAATGCAAAATAAAAATTTAGCTTCTAGCATGGATATTGTTTGAATTGTTATTGTGAATTATGGCCTTTGAGACACATTCCTTCTAGATAGATTATGGGATGTAGACTGTAGTTACACAACTAGTCAGATCTTGTGATTACACTGACTCCAAACTCGACAAATAGCCTATGTGGCTACACGATAGTAACTGGTCAGCTATCTGATAGGCTTGGGGAGGATTTTTCTGAGAATTATAAGCATTTTACTGAAAGGTTAGGTGGCCTGATTTTTCAGTTTCTCTTTCCTTCAAATAATACTATTCTCTTTTTGATCTTGCAATGCATTATCCATAAACAAATGAACTGTTCTGTGTTGTTCAATAATTGTCCTAACCAATGCAACAGGAACAAAAAATATTATATGGTTACTGGCTTATTTGAGAACTTATTCACATTATATTGTTTTCCATTTAAAATCTTTGAAGGACTTCTTCTGGTTTGTTGTGACAATGCATCAGATATGAAGATCATTCTATTAAAAAAATTCCACCTCTTTCTGAGATTGTCTATCACTATTTTGGTTTTCTAGTATCCAAGACGTGGCTTTATAGATTGGAAAAATTGTTTTATCTGATGTCAGGGATTACTTAGTCTCTGAGATATATGTAAGACTAGAACATTGCAATTTGTACCGATTGAAAGTAGTCCTCTGTTCGCACACAGGATGGGGTTAGTTTCAATATAATTGCAATAATTTTATACTAATTTAATGGGAGTTGTGCCAGTTGACCAAGCAATGTTTCTCAGTGAGCGTGTTCATGCCATTTCTGCAATGTCTGTAAATGCAACATTGGTATTAACACAAGGTAGGATTGAACATTTCTTCTGACTACGGGCATTGGGTGTACAATAAACCCAATTATTAAGATTAAATTTTTTTCATATGATATGCATTCAAGTACCAGCGGGAAATACATTAACTTCTGCATTTCTGCCCCATTTTTTTACTGGTTGGTATTATGAACTTGATCCTTCTTTTTTTTGCAGGAAGTATTACTGCATATTCTATAGCTGGAAGTTGATACCTCATTATTAATTGCAGTGCACGGTGATTATGGTGTACATTTTCTCTCTGTCAACTCATATGTGATTATTAGTATAGTGTGGTGTATTTTGCTTTAGTTTTAGTGGAATGATAGGTCTGACATTAGATGCATTGCACTTAGAGTTTGATATCAGAGCTCTCTAATGCTTTTTGTGTCAACTTTTTGCAGTATACTTAGCATGATGGTAACAACAAAGAGCTTAATCAACAGGAACTTCACAATGAGTAAGCTATGGCTGGTCGATCTTGCAGGCAGTGAGAGAATAGCAAAAACTGATGTCCATGGGGAGCGTCTAAAAGAAGTGCAGTATATCAATAAGTCCCTTTCTGCACTTGGTGATGTCATAGCTGCCCTGACAACCAAAAGAATTCATATACCATACAGGTTTGTTGTTCTCATAAAAAATAAAGAGCAAGAGAGTTTTGCAATACTGTTTTCTAGTTCTCTCTTCTGCACTCTATGATTTGTTCTGTTGGACTTTTTTTGTCAAGATAGAACTGATAGTAATGGTTTGGTGACAATAGGAACTCTAAGCTTACGCATTTGCTGCAAGATTCACTGGTTAATTGTCTTTAACCTTACTACATCTGGTTGCATCTCAATGTTTCTGCCTTATTGGTTACATCATATAGGTTATAAACAGGGATCTCCTCCACTCCCCATTTTTTAAACTCTTTCATCCATGAACCCAAAATGATTTTGGGTGCTACAATCAGTGGCCTTTCCTCTGGGTACTTAGTCAAAAAACTTTGAATAAAGCTAATCATAAGGAATGTCTTCCCTGTTCCTGGTGCATGTGCCAAAATGCAGCCACCATGTTCTTCAGCTATAAGGTTCTTTTGCAAAAAGTTAAGTCCATCAACCTGGTGTGATTTCATGTGTTTTTTCAGACGGGGATGCAAAACAAGTTTCAATACAGGGGTACTCTGCTCTGAGCTTTTGTAATTAAATGACTCAGCATTAGGAGATACGACATCTATAGAAGATTTATTTCTCCTGTAATGGCAAGATTGTGTCATTTGATTTTCTGATTTTTCACAGATTTGTCAAATTTTGTGTGTATTACTCAATCTGAATCAACTAACAGCCTTTGCCAAGAAATTCTTAGTCCTAAAATCCTTCTGAATGTTCAGATATTGTAAAGTACTTTTATAATCAATACAAATACAAATGCTCAAAATATCAGTACAACAATTTTTGTGTTTAGAATAACCATTCAGAAGCAGTACATTTTAAAATTGTTCTCTCCATCAAGTTCATCTATAAATACAAGAACATCTGAAAACTGGGCTTAAGTGGTGCCTGATCCTTTCCTTGGGGATATGGTGTGAAACTATTTTAAAACCAAATTATTTAGATTATTTTGTCCAAGTAGTTGATTTACGAAACAGAATAATCCAAGAGTTGTAGTCCAGAATCAAAGGGCGTTCATCAAGTTATGATGAGTTGTATCCGGTCCTATTCTGACAAATAGAATTAAACATAGGCCATTGCCTGGAAACTACAACTACGATCATGTGGTATTTAAAGTGATGTACATTAAACTTGTCTTTGTTGTTTTTCAAATCATGCAACTATTTGTGTATAGATGCTAAACATGTAAGGGGCAATTGTCCAAGAGAGAGAGAAAGAGATAGAACGAAAAGAAATACCAATCATTTATATGGGATAATAAACCCAAAACATAAGCATAAGATTAACCAAACAATTTCACCTCCCTCGATATGCCTTTGTTGTGCCTTGCTGGATGCATGTACCTGTTGTACTCATCTTGTAGATTTTGAGTCCTAACATTTGTCTTCTTTGTAAATATAGTTATAATCCTTTCACTCTTGCTTTATGAAGAGCTTCCACAGAATTTGAAAGCATTAATCAATTTAATTGACTTAATGCAATGAGAGCAAGAAAACCAAACCAAGATTAAGAAAAAGAAAATAAAAAGGCTTTGTTGGGTCAAGCTGTTATGCTGTTTATTACTACCCAAAGCATCAGAAGTTCAGTAATTGCAGGAGTCTACTAGGTTCATAGATGCTAGGAAAAACTTATCTTACTACGTGCCATGAACATGATAAGACAAGAAAATATCATGTTTGAAAGTAAGTTATACTTTGTACAAGGAGGGTGAGAAGGATCCTAATTTGACCATTGGTATTTTGGTATCCATTTTAGCTATTCTTGTATCTTTCATTTACAAGCTTCTTTTTGGATGAAAGAAACCAATGAGTTCATCTTTATTATGCTCAAAATTTTTTTAAAGGCTACTTGGATTGCACTTTCAAGTTCTGTTTCTCATTTTGTAATTGGAATTTTAGCTGCAGGTTCCTGCAAAGAATAACTGAAAGGGTCGTCCTAGACCTTGTTCAGATAAAAGCAGCATGGAAGAAGAGTCTAGGGGAGATGCAGAAGAGAAGGATGAAGATCCCTCTGCAGAAACTGAGAAGGAAGAAGAAAGTTCTAGCACACACCATCGAAGGATAAGAAGGGAGACTTAGCTGGAAGAATTTGCAAGTGCCTGTTGCTAGTTGCCAAATATGATCTTTCCATAGCTTCATATATGCAAATGATAGATTGTATCTTCTGGACCTGCACTTGCAAAGTCTAACGGTAAAGATGTAAACCTAAGTTAATTTGGAAGTTCCACCCACTGTCTCCTCGATGGAAATTTCTCTCTTTAGTCTGGTTCTTTTCCGGCACAAGAGGATGTTCCCTAATAGAATTGCGAACCTGTTCGTCCAGCTCAAATAATTAAAATGAATGACACAGTTGTTTATACTGTTCAATAAATATTTGATGTGAAATCAACTAGATTAGTGCCTTATCCTCAGGGTTTGGAGTCTCAAACAAATCTATGAGATAAGAGCTTGATTATAAAGCTTAGCAACCCAACAAACATGCATTAACAACAATGTTCTGCCAGTTATAACAGATCTATAAATTGCACCTACAGCCAAGTATAGATGTCCAAAATGACACATCAACACAACAATCAACCATTCGAATGAGTTTGTGATATTACATAAGACATTATCAGCAAAAGATGACAGTTTTCTATTAAACAATCAGCACTGAATACATACCTCTGCAATCTGGTATCACAAAAAACCATGAAGGTCAAACACCTCTCTTTCAGACCTTCAAAAGCTAGCATTAACCCACAAGAATAGTACAACATTCGGGCCAGCTAAGAAGAAAACCCTGAAATTATGTGACGGCGACCTTGGAATGTAAAATCAGCCCTGAATATTTCCACATTAAACAGCCCAAAATATCAAAACATATTTAAAAAGCCTGCAAAATACCTATATTCGAATCTTGCTACTATGCTCTACAGGTTGGTTGAAAGTTGCAAGCCTAATTTTCTGTACCTTGAGAGGACCGCAATACCAAGTTTGTGGTGTCCCAAAAGGTATCCAACAGGAAAATTGCAACTCCCTATTGTATTGGGATGCTTCATTTAGCATTAGAACTACCTTTGAATATGGTGATACATCTCCCAAAATTGTCATAAATTTGGAATAATTCTTTCTTTGTTGATCTTGTACTAAAATGCTCTGCCACCTAATGCTCTACCTCCTACAATTATGAGAATAATAATATTTCTGACTGCTGATTTTTTTATCCTCGCCCACTGAGTTTGTTTGACAACGAAGATACAGAGAGCCCTTATTTTTGTAGATAGTAAGCATCATAATGTTAATGATTTAAGACTTATAATTGATAATCACATAGATTTGAATCCATCTTCCTTCAACACTATATCATTTCAGCCTTCATAACCTTTGGTGGCAGTATTCTGGCTTGTACAGGACTTTTAGCTTTCGGAGATGGAATAGAGTGTGTTGTTGAATCTGCTCATGCAATGCCTACAATAGCCCGCTTAGGACGTGGCCTTGAAAAGTTGCGACATGCCTCCCAAGTTGTGCACCAGATGATTCTGCACAGGCATGGGAAGAAATTTACAATTCATTGTATAGTTCTCATAACAAGAAATGATCTGTCTAAACATATTCTTACTTTGGATTACAGTAAGACTGGATCAGAGCTTCATTCTTCGTTAATACTAATGCGGTCAGGTGGGGAAAGTGGGATAAAATTGCTGCAAGGGATTAAAGGTAATACTAATGCGGTGATTTTCAGGCTAGTTGTCTATTAAATCTGTTAGATGCTAGCAATATATAGGCACATAAATGATATGGAGAGGCATAAAGTGACCATAAACTTGTTTTACAGGTTCCTGGAAGTCTCTGAAACTCATGCAACAACAGATATATCTGGCACTTTTGTTATGTTGCTTCAGAGTATACTGTGACATGTAGTGTGTCTGATAAGGTCTCATGTTTATAGTTATGGAGTGGTGCTTTTTGAATTACTTTCCACCTCCGGCAAGAGGTCTCTGGATCCATCATTTTCTTGCTATGGTTTGGTAATAGATTCAACAACAATCTGTAAAAGGTAGGGTGGATAATACAGATTGTAAGAGAAGATTTGTTGTGGCTAGCGGCCCTAATGGAACGAGTTACTTGGTTACAAACACACACCCTGACAGATCTGTTGCCACGCCGAGATCCAGAACTCTTAGACGTTTTGTAGCAGCAATATTAGAAGCTAAGAAGACACACTATGTGCTGTCCAAAGATTGTAAAACAACAGGCATACCTGCTAGAGACGGGTTTAGAGAAATGAAAAATCAAGACAAGGAATTTTCAAGTAAAAATCCTTTTGTTGACTCATCTGATTTATGCCAAGTTAAATCCTTGGGAAGACACATATCAGGTGTGAATGAGGAAGTTCATGCTCAAGACAGAAATGAAAACTATTGCTTTTGCATCGGGACTACAGCTCCTGACACTCTGGAACGGCATAAACTGAAGTTTCCAAAGATCAGAACTGTAAGATTTACTGAAGAAAGCCCTAAAGATTCTGGCTGCATCAAAAGAGAAATAGATCGAGTTGGAAATAAATCATTCTTTGCATCAGATGGAATCACCAGAACAAATTCCATAGATAAGGGGGATGCTGGTAAGCCTTTAAGAAGAGAAATTGTGCATGAAATTAGTCATGCATTGTCTTTTGACGAAGGTGAGGAAGAGAAGTAATTATGGCAATCAGTAAGGCCTCTGATACGAGGTAGATGCTCATACACTGAAGTTTGAACCCCTATTAAGTATTGATGACAAACTTTCATATTCTTAGTATATTTTTTCTAATGTTCATTGACAAGAGCATATTTAATGTAGTCTACTGCTTGTTTCATTATGCTGATAGAAGGCTTTGCTTAGAGTATATCATCTATGACCTTAATGTTATGGAGTTTGTCAAATGCTTTTGGGACTGCAATATATAGATTTTGCTACAGTAAACAGGTATTAGAGAGAACAAAGTTATATTTAGTCTAACAACACTGTTCGTGATGTTTCCTGTCTTAGTCTGAGTAGCTGTCTCTTGTTTCCTTAAACGAGGTCCACATTCTTTATTGCAATTGTTGTAGCAACATCAACAGAATTTAACAAAGGCATGCTTGTTAACAAAGTCAGAGAACATGAGGTTTTCACCCCTCGCTGATGGGACACAGTGCCTCATGAAGATTTAACAGAATAACTTCAACTTCCTATTATGTGTTGTAGAGATACTTTCAGCTTGGCCTTGTATAAGGCGAGTTGTGAAACATTTGAAATAACTATAGATTCCTCCATGGAATGCCTTTTCTATAGTTTTTCCTAGAATCAAATTTAAGTCAGAGAATCCAGTCTTTTAATTCCAACACTAGCCCCATTTCCCGTCCGTTGCCCCCCAAAAAACATAGGCTTTATTTTCTTCAAAAGATTGGAGCAGATGATTTAAACATTTTGCAAGCTCCTTCACCATTTACTAAACATCATAATACTTGGTATGCTTACTGACCATAGTACATGTAAGCAGTCCAAATTAGGGGTGATCTATTCCCCCTATTTGGTGTTACAATTGCCACAGAGGGTTTCTTTCAGAGTTTTTAATTTTTATTCTCTTTCCACATGGTCCATGGTTTTGAATTCCCAAAGAAAACAAACTATAAGGGTGCAGCTGTTCATAAGGTGATGCCCATCCTATTTTTCCCCTTTATAAAATGGTTAATAAATGAAAATCTGCAATCTTTTGGATATGTGAGGTCTCATATGGATATGCTTATATTGTTAATCTTGTTGGCCCATAGGCTATTGATTCTATTAAAAACATACATATGAATGATCATCTTAAGAATTAGGTTGCAACAGACTAGATTTCTCTTTATTTGCATGCAAGCTGTAATGCCAATCAAATGGATCAATTGCATTGCTTAGGGAACTCTAATGATTTAGACAGCAATCCTCAATTACAACTATGGCTGTTTGGATCAACTTCAAATGATTAGTTTGAGGGTTATGCTTTCTAAGTACAACATATGAGCAAATAAGTGCATTTGATAGCCCCTCTTTACAATCCATATGGATGTAATAGCATGTTTCCTGACCTTACATCATTTTAGGCATCCAGCTACAAGTACATTACGGTATAGGATGATCTACCTACCTTAGTTTTGTGTTTCTCACAGTCAATAAAATGTAGATATTTTTTTTCCACTGCTATTCTGAGAACTATTTATCAGGTATATTATAGTAAAACAGTTCTTCTGTTGTCTCAATCCTGGTTCAATGATATGGTAGGATTATCACGTGCCACAAGTTTCAATCTATTGAGATGGGTAGGTTGTTAAGTAAGAATAACGATTTTATCATTGGTAGTTGTGGCTATATGTTTTTGAAGCCATAGACAGCTTGATTTTAATATGCAACTTCCCATTGTGTTACCTCCTAGCCCTCTGGGGCAATTGCATGAGCACCCCACAGATTAGATATGTTCCGCGTAGAGGACTTTAGTCAGTTAAATCAATTGATATTAACGTAGATGGGATGTTTTATTGTCTCCATCTAGTTTAGATTAGTGGCAATTTGTACAAAGTCACCCACTGCAGATCTGAAGTGTTTAGTGACTGGTCAATCTAGTTTAGATTAATGGCAATTTGTACAAAGTCACCCACTGCAGATCTGAAGTGTTTAATGACTGGTCAATCTAGTTTAGATTAATGGCAATTTGTACAAAGTCACCCACTGCAGATCTGAAGTGTTTAGTGACTGGTCAATCTAGTTTAGATTAATGGCAGAGGTATAAGAAACGTATCAGCCTCCAAATTATTCATGTCACCATAGTTCAATTCATTCCTGTTACACTGTAAAGAAATATTAGACAAGCTAGGGATTGAACACAAACACTTCTCCAGTATTGTAGATTGCTCTACCACTAGGCTACATGCCCTCCATGACGAGGGAGTCCAAGCTTGGAGTGTGGATAAAAATTCCAACACTCCCCTCAAGCTACACTTTTCCAATCAACCACAACACCCAGCTCTAAAACACACATCGATATTGGGAATTTGACTGGCCCATGGGCTGTGTGATTCTATGGTTGAAGTTTATCTCTGGGCTCTCCTTGGCATTATTAACTGGTTTTCTCTATACACTGTCATTACCTTTGATTCCCAACTAATTATTCCTATGCTATTTTGACAACTGTATGATACATGTTTTAGGTCAGAATTGTTTTCTCCAGCGAGTGGGATTCATAGTAATTGTATCCAGGGAAATTGTTATTTCAATTGGTAAGCCTTCCACATAATATACAGGTAAAACTCTGATCGCCACAGGTTTTGATTTCCTTAAATGTTTTTATAAATTTAAGATTCCAACACTTCTATATGGTTACTTGCAGGCTACTTATATATTGTTGCTTACAGGCTTTTAGATGATACAATTGTTTCCTGTTTAGTTGACACTGCCATAGATGATACAATTTTGAGTAGAGTGGTTAAAGACTGTCCTGAGAATGGCATCATCGATGATGGAGTACAAATAGCTGTTGGAGGCTACAGAGAATCAGAGTTATAAATGTAATTGACTCTGGAGGTTCTGATGTTGAACAGGTCCCAATGAAATTGGCTATCTCAAAAATCCATTCAAGTGCTCCAACTGCTCAAGAAGTACTTATAGATGACATTGAATCTCATCCACCTAATAGTTTATCTACTTGTGATATGGATATTAAGGATGATATGCCAGCAACCAGAAGTTTGGGAAATTCATGTGATAATAATACAGGGCCTGCATGTGATGCCATTGTCAGTGAAAATGGTAGTCTTCATAATATACCAAATACTTTGTCTCCCACTTTACCATACATTGTCAATGGAAAATGCTGGTCCAAATACAAATGGCTTTCAATTTTTTATCACGATTGTAGCTACTCCATGGCTAGACAATAAGCTACATACAGTGTTTGGACGAGTTGTGAAGTGGATGGATGTTGTGCAGGCTAGTGCCACTATTAACTATGGATCCCCAAATCATGTGATTTGGTCTACTGTGAAGTTCACTAGGCATTATGACCTACTTCCACATGGAATTGGTCTTAATACATTTATATATATATTTTAAAACAGTTCTAGCCGTGGATACAGCGACGACAATTTTTAAAAAAAAATTCACAGCCGTGGATACAGCGATGACTTAGCGTGGATATAGCAACGGAAAAGCGTGGATACAGCGACGGCGTGCCGTGGAACTTTTCCAAGTCTGACCGTCGTAGGTATAACATTCCGGTCGCTATACCTGGGGTTTTGCCGTCACTATAGCGACGGTTTAACCAAATTCAATAGTTATAGAACATTGTCGTTGTATCAACGGCAAATTAGGGGTCGTCGCTATTGCGACGAAAAAGTTGCCATGGGAAAAAAAACACTTAGACGTGGCAATATCCACGCTTATCCGTGGATATTGCCACATTTTTGCCGTGGCAAAATTGATCACATGTACTAGTGAATTTGATCAGAACTAGAAGAGGTCTTCATATTCTTAATTAATAGTCCTTATACTATTACATTGTAAATAAATCTATGTTGAGTATATTCTTCTATATAAGTGATGAGTCATTAAGTGAGTGATGAGTCATTAGATGAGTCAATTAAGTAAGCCCATGTCAAATGGTAGCATTCAATAAGGGTCAAGGCTCTCATAAGCGAGTCATTGAGATAAGGGTTGATTATGTTGCTTTATTTAGAATTAGTTAGCAGACTGTTGATTATATTGAGGATATGAACCAGAATGGCTTCATGAATCCTATTGTATATATGTTTGTAAGCCTTCGAGGAAAAGCGGAGAAGGGAGTAAAGGGAGAGACAAAAGTAGCTAGAAGAGCCAAAGGAAGTCATTCAATCTAGACAAGAACTGGCCAAATCATTGTAAATCACGGCAAGGTCGTTGGTTGTAGTAATATCATACTAAGGGGATTAGAATGCAGTTTCTATGATAATCATGAATGTCCACTTTCATTGTATTAAAAGAAGGAAATCCTATTTAGGCGTATCTTTGTGTGTGATTATAGTTCTTTTTGAATGTATGATTTCATGAATTGAATGATTGGTGATCTTTGTTAATGATTGATAA
Source organism: Pseudotsuga menziesii (assembly GCA_001517045.1). Taxonomy (NCBI): domain Eukaryota; kingdom Viridiplantae; phylum Streptophyta; class Pinopsida; order Pinales; family Pinaceae; genus Pseudotsuga; species Pseudotsuga menziesii. The sequence continues at coordinate 25,463 of LPNX010652364.1, forward strand.
ATCGGTGTATGCATAGTCTGAAATTAGGGCTCGAAATAGTTGAATATTACAAAGGTTGTGTAATACCACGGAGAGCTTGCGCAGATCTGGAAAAGAGAGATTGATTGAATTTAATTGATCAAACCTCTAATCAATCATCGAATAATTATGAATTCGTGGGAATAAAGTTTAGCATAGATTGGACAGCTAAAAACATATCAAGAAGATGGACCGATGGAAAGGAAAGATTCACTAAGTGAATGTGAGTGGAAGATAAAAGATCCACAAGGTTAAGTCAAGTTTCGTTGCAGATAGTAGATTGATGGATGAGATCAAAGGCGCAAGAGAGCTGACACTCCAAAAGAATCCTACAAGACAAAGTTTCAAGGAATATAAAGGATATGGAAAGATAAGATGAGATATGCATCCAATCTTAGATCAACAGTCACGAAGGAAGATGTTACCACCTAAGTTGTACTTAGTGGTTTTTTATCAAGTGAGCTTGGTGAACCGGACAAAGATTTTATATTCGGACTTCAGAGGACCATCAGAAGTGCTTCTGGGAAGTGCTTGTTGTACTATATCACATGTTCATACCCTATGGGGGAATTGTAATAAATGTTCTAGCATGATAATGTCTGTAAAAGACTTATTCTCTTAGAATTTATTTGTCAATCTGATCAGCCTAGGGTGTTTTTTCCCTTGGTTATTATTGGTTTTTAAATAAATGATTGATAATTTCTAAATTTTTCACTCCATACATCCAAAGTTGGGGTGGTCGGTTTCCTATTTAGGCCTATTGAGGTTATTAGAGTCTATGTGTCAATGTATAAACATGCTAGGCATCATGGTCAAGTCATATGAACATGTCTAAGTCCCCCTAGGTTTTAAATTTTTTTTAATTTTTTAATTTTTTCAATGTTTTTTATTAAATTTATTTTTTCCAAAACTTAGGCTATTTTTTAATAGTTTAATTGAAAAAATTGGTTTTGTAATAAAAGTGGGCCAAATAATCATTTTTAGTCATATAGGTGCTCATTTTAAAGCTAAGAGCACCATGTAAACCCATGAACCCACTTTTTCAAGTTTTGAGTGATTTTCCATCACTCAAGTCAGAAAACCCCCAAAAATAGGTTATTGATTATTTTAATTAATAAATTGATGAATAATGGAGCAAATCCAAAATCCTAGATCAGTGGATTCTTAGCCGATTTGATTGAAATTAGTTAGATTTAAACCAAATTGACTAGATCTGACAAATCCTTGAATGAAGGAGGTGATCTAGATAGATCCAGAGTTGATCTTCAGCATCCTTTATGGGGAATTGTGCCCTCTCTCTCTCCTCCACATGTGTGGGCTCTCCTGGAAGCTCTGTGGATTGATGTGTCAGTATGTGGGTTGATGTTTTAGCTAAATCAGCCCCCCGATTGACAAGTAGCCTCATTTCAGCTTCATATCGGCATTGATGGACTATCCTTCAGCTGCAGTGGTCTATTGCCTTGGGATTTGCACCCCCTCTTGGATGGATCTCCTATTTTTTTGTATAAATAAAGCTGAGGATGCCTCTTCCAAGCTAGTTAGAGTTGGATTGAGGAGATATTGCTATTGTAATACTGTGTAATATATTTTGCTGCTGGAATAAAGTGAATATTTGGAGGTCAAATCTGTGTAATGCTTTTATATGTGTGGATTTAACATTGTCTTGCAGCTTTTTACCATTGGCTTTCTCTCAATTTTTGCATCTAAATCTTGGCTGGATTAATGATTTAGCTGAATCAATAGAAGTATAGCTGGGAAAGTAATATTACGTGCTTTCAATATCTCATAGTATATATGCTTAAAGATTCATATCTTACATGTTTAAATTAGTTTATTTTCATGTAATCCCTCTCTTTCTTCATATATTTATATCCAGATCTCATAAGGTTTTGTGTAGGATTGTTTGTTAGTTTTCAGGCAATAGGGTTTGGAGGAACTGTGGATCTAGCTTGAATCCACTAGGATCGACTGTTTTGCGAAGGCATTGTCCCTTGGCATTCCACTAACTAGTCTTCTTAGCAGATCCATTCCCCGACAACAAGCGCTCTGCCTTTCCTCTTCCTCCTTCAAATTTCTTCAAAATCAGTCCAGTTACTTGTTTTGCATATTTAAATTTGTTAGATATATCAATTTCAAAGTTCATATTACATAGATATTTTTGCCTTAAATCTTATAAAACTAGATCTCATTCCTAAAGAAATTTTTACAAGCTTTCTAGATCTAGTTTTAGGGAAAGTTGTCATTTTTCAAAGTTGTGAAAGTAGATCTAAAGCTTGTTGAATGCATGGTTGTTTCCTTAGAATAAAAAAAAATTATATTCATCAATTTAAGTGATTCATATCTGCTACCCCCAAATCAGGCCAATATCCCAAGGAAATCATTCTTTCCTTTGTTCTTTTTCTGCTTCTTTAAAAACTAGTTTTAACTTAGAATTTTTGGGTAAAACGTTTGTTCATCCAAAATTAATTTCAAAGTACTTTTGGGCATATTAAAATGTGATAATATTTCTGTTTGTTAGCATGTGTAAAATAAAATAGGAGGAGGCTCTGGCCATAAAGACTTTTTGGACCATTCGAAACCCCCCAGGGGGTCTCCGTCTTCCAAACATTTCAAAATTTCGTAATTTGTAAACCCTGGCTCTCATTGCGTATAAGGACCAAGTAAATAATTTTCAGTTTTATGATATTTTAATTGATGTTAATGAAATAAGAACCTCTTCGAATAGGCTCTTTCGGGCCTGTTCACCATCCCCCGTGGAGAGATTTGCGTCTATGTGATTTTTTACTTTTTGTTCATATTTTTTCAATCTATTTTAGTTCTAATATACAGTGTAGTATACTTTGACTTATAATCATTTCCATATTCCATATCTAGTTGTTTCAAAGGAATTTTAATACTTACTCCACACACCTCCTTTTGAGGCGAAATGTGAAAAAAGGGTGGTGGTAGTCTAACTAGAAAATTGTGGTTTGCTTATATGTTTATGCTTAATCTATTATCATCATTTGTTTTAGTAATCATAATAAAATTAACACCTCCTTGATTCCCCAATTGAGGTCCACTTTGACCGAAAGAGGTTCCTGGAGGGTTTTCTTTTAACAAAAACACCTCCTTTAAAATTTACTAAAAGTAACAAAGACTCTAGTGTGTATGATTTTTACATGGTTGTGGTTCTTTTGATCAGTAAAGATGCATCAAAATCACTTGAGTGACAATAATAATTAGGTTTCACTCTCCCCAAATTGACAAACCATCAGGCAAACTCCTTAGACCCCGTGGACTATTTTTTGTCCTTTGATGTTTCCCTGACCATCCCTAAACACATGTGAAAAATGATACAGGTGACTTTTAAACCCTTAATCGCGTATATACATGGGTTTGACCCCTAAAACTGCGTACATCGGGATGTGTACAAAATCCAAATCCTTTTGGAGTTTTCCTTGACATGGATCCAACTCATTTTACTCCTGGCCTTCCCTATGCCTTGAGATCGCTCGGATTCGACCTTTCATTACCCCTTTGAAAAGCTATATAACGAACTCTATGACACATTGAAGGCATATCAGAGAATTGAGAGCAAAGAAACTATAGTCCATTGTTGCCAGAACTTATGCTTGAGTCTACATCCCTTTGTCCCTTGGAGCACTTTTGTGTTC
>LPNX010652379.1:5248-33507 GCA_001517045.1 Pseudotsuga menziesii
TCTAGCATAAGATCTGATTATGTGAGTTTAATTTAATATCAGAAATCAAGTTCAAATTCTCTTTTTTTTTCCTATCATTCGATGTCAATCACTTTTTCCTAATAAAAAGAAGCATTCTTGGTGACTACGGCTGAAAGTAATGGCACTGTTATTATATAGACGAGCTTTGCTATGAGAAGCCTGTGGAGAGCTATTTTGTATTTTATTTTCAAGTATCCCATTAAGTACTTGGGAGTTGGCTATAATTCCTTTTGCAAACCATCTTTATGCATAGGATAAGACAATGCAAAACGGAGCAAATAATTTTTTTTATACCCAATTTACAATTATTTAAAAAAAAAAATTTTAACTTCCGTCGCTTAAGCGACGCTTATAAGTGTCGCTTATCCGACGCTCATCTTTAACCACTGTCACTTAAGTGATGCTTATAAGTGTCGCTTATCCGATGCTCGTCTTTAACTGCCGTCGCTTATCTGTCGCTTAAGCAACAATTCTTTGTCGCTGATTCGACGCTTAAGCCTTCTCGCCGTCGTTTAAGCAACGCCTGTGGGTGCAAAAGTTTTTAAAAAAAATCGTCATTGTCCCTTAATATGTGTCGGATAATCGACGATTTAAATTCAAGCGACGGTTACTTAAGTGTCACTTAAGCGACGGTTACTTAAGTGTCGCTTAACCGACGACAAGTTTCTGACACTTCAAAAAAAAACAAAGTGTCGTACATGCGACAGGGAAGTGTCGAAAATCCGACATGATGGCCATCGGATTTTTGGTCAAAATGTAGTAGTGTTTATTTCCTGCTTTTTCAATGTTTTAAGGCACATAGGAAAGCAAGACTAGGTGAGGTGAACTAGTTTTTTGTCCTCTTCATCCTCCACTCTTTTCTCCATGAAAAAGCATGTATGAGCTGCCATTCCACTACTCTTTAGCTTTCCCATGCACCCTTTCCAATTCGTGAGCTCCATGATAGATTTGGGATCAGCTTTTTACACCTATGGGGGATTTGCCTATTTTGAGTAAGCCTGCTTTATGCTAGTTTTGGATGCCTCCTTATGCATTCGACCTCTTGATGTATTCTATATATTCAGAAACCTATTTTATTACAGGTTTGGCTATTGTACACTCAGTTAATATAATTTTGTGTTACAGCTCCATATTCAGTCTCCATTGTTAGCAATTTTGCATGATCAATTGATAATTGTTGTGGGTAAAATTAATCTACTGCTGGCCTGAATTTCTACAAATTTCCCTGTTGATTTAATGAAATCCCCTTGAGGAAACCTTTCATCCCATTCATGGGCCATGTGTGATTATTGTTCCTATGTTTCCAGTTTGTTACGAAATTTCCAGTTTGTTATGAAATTTCATTTCTTGAGAATTACCAAGAGTATTGTAAATCTTGAGAGTTAAGGGAGGATACATTTAATATGACAAATAAGGAAGAAGGGAACGTGGAGGACTATGTAGAGTGTTTTCAATCTAATTTGCATAGGTATCCACACAACACTCTAGGTGGTGACATCTTTAAGACAATTTTAATTTGAGGGATGCGGGATGAATGGCTGGATATGGTGAACCTAGTGGTAAAAGATGATATATCAAAATAAATTTATGAGACAATCTATTACTTATGAAAAATATTCTCAAGGGGAGATTCTATAAGCAAACTAGGAATCAAAGACTTTTCCAACAGAGCCATGAAGTTATCCAATGGAGGAGTAACCTATGTGGAGATTGGAAATCTTGTTAAAGGATTTTAACACTGATATCCTCAACACATTATCTTCCTAGCTATATTTTTTTCAAGGTAATAAAAGAAAATTTTGATATTGAGAAGGAACTTGCTATTTTCTTCCCACAATGTAGAAAAAAACATTCCTCAAAGGAATTTTTATTGAAAAGTGTTGAAATTTGTGGGTGGGATTAGGATCATCCTACAAAATCATGCCCATAACTCCTATGAGTAAAATAAGTGTACCAAGGGACTAGTAAGTTGAGCCATCCTACTTTTTATCCCTAAATAATCCATGGAAAGCTCAACCAAAAGGTATCAACCATGACTCTTCTGCATTTTTTAATGCTTATAATAATAAATATGGTCCTCGAGAAACATAATTTCCAACTCTGGCATGAAAAAGTCCTCAAAAGTTATAGTATCCTTCACCATGGGTACAATGGTCGAATTAATCAATCCAAAGCCTCTCTTGGTCACAAAACTAGTGTAGTCCTCCCTTCTCAGAAAACAATTCCCAATACAACAACCATAATTACCTTCACAGTTACCTATGCAACCACAATTGCAACTTCCATTGAATGCTCCAATGAATGCTCATGTAATAGGACCTCAATTTCCAATGCAATCCAACCTGAATCCAAATAAGTATACAATTAAAAAAACTGAAATGTCCACCTTCCTATCCTCTAACATCAACCCTCTAGAGTGTAACAATGTGCACCTTAGGTCTAGGAGGATAATTTACATATGATCACCAAACAACTTGGGAGATGAAGATGTCTGAGTACCCAGTGGGAAATACCCATTTTCATTATTTCCCTCCTCATATCCATTTTCATTTTGGTTTTGGTGTTTCCTATAAAGTTATATTCTCCATTCCCTATGGAGATCAATCCTGACAGGTTGAACAGTGGCATAAATTCACATCCCCATGTGAGCATTCATGAAATTTGTTCTTCCATCCTTAGACGCCGTTCTCTGGGTCCCCAAAACTTAGCTTCGTCTTTCAGCTCCTCTGCACCATTATCAAATTCACATGCCAAGTGCCACTAATTTCTCAAATCTTTAACTCTATATAGCATTCTCTATTGCTCTAGGCTGTCATAGCTTTTCAGTGTTTGGAGATATTCAATGCAGAGAGCCTCCTTCAGTAGTTTTGACCTGTAACTTTGGGAATCTATATTGTTTTCTGAGGTCAGTGGAGTTATTTTTATCAAATGGGTAGTGGTAGGAAGATGAGCTTTTGGGATCTGGCCTATCTGTTCTTTCTTATTTTTCTTCATCAAGATGCAGTAGGAGGAAGTGGGTATGTGAAGACAGAGGGCACCCATTTTTCTATCAGTGGGAATGCTCTGTTTGTCAATGGTTTCAACTCTTACTGGTTGATGACTATGGCAACATATATAGCACAGAGGAATAAGGTTACCTCTATTTTTGAAGAAGCTGCAGCTCATGGGCTCAATGTTTCCAGGACTTGGGCTTTCAATGATGGCTAGTACAAGGCATTGCAGACTTCTCCTGGTGTATATGATGAACAAGTCTTTCAGGTTCATGCATGGGCCCTAGATCTGCTGGCATTTTTTATTTTTTGTATTTGTGTGGCTGGATCTGCTGACATTGTTTGTTTTTCTATTTGTGGTTGTTGTTTTTCTTTCTCTATTTTGTAATGAAGGACCTGGACTTCGTGGTCTCTGAGGCCAACAAGTATGGTCTCAGACTAATACTTATCCTGGCAAACAATTATGTGAACTTTGGAGGAAAAGCTCAATATGTACAATGGGCTAGCTATGCTGGACAAAATATCCACTCAGAAGATGGTTTCTTCACCAATCCCACTGTTAAAAGCTATTATAAGAACCATATTAAGGTAACTGACTGTATGTATGCCATGCTAAGCCAATTATTTCGAAGCCAATACATGGACTTTTCATAATAATGTTATAATCATGTTAACATGTGTTGACTGTATGTAAGCCAAGTTACCTGTACAATATTTGTAACAGGGAATCTTGGATATTAGATATGAGTAGTTTAAAATAGAAATTGGACCTTAAAGTTTAAACATATACTATATGGCATTCCCTATGCTTCATTCCGGTAACCACAAATCCTCTTGTGCAATTGATAGGATTGAGGTTGAAAAGCTAGGATAAAATCCCACTTGAAGGAAGCCTTGAGACATTTTTCTGATATGTTTAGCTCATGTGTATCTACAGAGTATGATTAATGGATGAGCCAAACAAACATACAAACATTGAACTATATGTTGAGATTTAAAAGAGAGACGGATCGAACCCTAAATACTGTAATAAACAACTGACAGATACACTTCTAGCATCGTTCAACTGACAGATCAAGATGACTTAATTTGATGGAGTAGGTGTCAGATGTGCTCCAGTGCTATGCCATGTGCCTTCTCCATATGTCTGATGATTTTTATCTAGTTTGGAATATGGATCATGATTTTGGTAGTCGATGGTGTTACCCTATAATGGCTCAGAGTCATTGAGGCTCATTGGACTATACATATTAAGGAGACTGATATGAAAATAGATTTTCTCTGTCAAGTATTTATGATATAATTAAGGAAGAAGGAAGAGATACTTGACACCATGCAAAAGAATATTCAATCTTAACTTGATACCACTTACTCCCATGCACTGTTGGATACTCGTAAGCAGTTTTCCCAAGTAGGATTTGGATCCAAAATGCTTTGTCAAATGAGATAATACAACATAACAAGGAATCGTTTCTCCTATTGATCCTGAAATGAGACCAAAGGAAATGGCCCTTGAATATGTTGAGACTTCACTGCAACATGGAAGACACCTTTCTAGTTCTACCAATGATTTGCATGGACCGTATCACACACCATCAGCTGAGTTTTTCATTGATGATAAACTAGAGCTGTGGGTGATTACATATTCTTCCCCACTCATACATACTATGATAACCCTTTTTTGTTCATATTATCCTTTGTTTGTACATATTGATTTTTGAGTAATATAAACAGTATTTTTTAGAAAAACAAATATATCTATTTATACAGACACACAAAAGCATGCAAGCATGATATTCAAGATCTACTTTAAGTTTAAATCATATGCAAGATAAATAAGCAACGGGAAAAGCTTACTCTGATTGCTCAGCCTGGGTTTTTTGTGATTGCTCCAGACCCTTTTGCAATTGGCCATTATGGCTCTCTCCCACAGGGGTGGACGATGTTTGGTTTTAAAAAGAGTGATTTTTATTTAGTATTTGGTCTTTAGTTCTCAAGTACATGGTATTAAGTGAGTGGTATTTGGCCTGCTTTTACAGGACAAGGAGTTGAGAAGGATTTACCCTCAAATGCGAGATTCATGTACCCAGAATGTTGAACATACACCAAGCATGGAACTCGCAAACTTGAAATTTTGTAGGTGCAGAGAGAAGTATCAAACCCTAAATACTGTAATAAACAAAAGAGGGAACAACACTAAGGAAACGCAGCATAACCCAAGAAAACTGATGTTTTTTGGCCCAGGAAAACCCAGAAGTGTTCACTAGGGTGGTAAGTAATGGAATTCTACCCAGGGGACGCCCTAAGTGAACAGATGTGGAGGCTATCCCTATTAACTATGCAATATCACAAATCTTATGGACATTCCCAATGAAAAACAAGTGTACCAGGGCATGAGTGGGAAAGTTGAAAATGATCCTAGGTCATGATACTCATGGAGGTGCACCTATGAATCCCATTTCATTATCAACTATTCCTAATTTCCATCGAACAACTATCAAAGACAAAACAACTATTCCTATTTTAAGTACAAGACAAAATATGACGGTATCAACAATTTATTAGTAATCCATGTTCTATATATCATCCTGTTTACCGACTCTTAGAAGCCGCAATGAATAGTGATGCTCAGGTAAATGTTGAACTATATCTGGGAGAAGAATAATTCATACCTACCATAGTCATCCATAATTATGCCCCAATTCAAACAGATCCAGGCAAAAAATTGAATGCCAACCTAGATTTGATTCCCTCACAGACATTACTTCAAATACATGGCATGCATTCTCAATAAAGATTACCTGATTAGGCTCAATCCAGATTTGAATAAATTGGTCCTCTTCAACACTTCAGTGCCCTATCACCATGGGTTCTCAATGCTTTTTCATTGTGAGTTCTATGTGTTGTGTCAGCATGTCATTGCTAGGGCATGAGATGTTCTCAGTCACCGTTCGTCCCAGCGATTCAGTTACATGGAGTATTCTTAGCTATGCCATAGAACTGTTAATTAGGGAGGTATGAGGAGCTGTCGGGCATGCAGAAATCAAGGTAGAGTATTATTAGCTATACTGCAAAACTTATAAACACAGGAAGAGAAGTTGGGGAGGGATGGAAGTCGGGCTTGCATTCTAGGCAGAGGTTTTGTTCTTTGTTGTGCATTTTGATTTTGAGTTTTTTTTATGATTTTGTGTTCTTTTTATGATTTTGTTTTATTTTTTATTATTTTTTATTTTAATGTTATTTTTAGTATTTGTGTTTTTATTGTGCTTTTTACATGTGTGTTTTAGAAGGCCAAATATTTTTTATTTTTCATTACTAGAATTTAGGTATATAAATTGTAATTTTGGAGTGATGATGATGATGGTAATGAAATAGTATGATAAAAAAATTAGTTACTTGAAATAGTTCCATAGGCCAAAGTTATAAGGGAATAATTCTTCCATTAATCCCTGATGTTTTTTAGGGTCTCTAAAGTGAATAAACACATTAAAATATCCTAAGACAACTTCGGACTATGCAATTCTTGGATATTTTGCTTCATTGAATTGTAACAAAAATGAATATTTCAAAATTATTTTGGATAAACCATATACATTTCCCTCAAAACCATGGTTCACAATCCATAGCCACTTACAATTTTACATAATAATGTAAATTGACTTAAAAAAACATCTAGGATAAAATTTTGTGGAATGACATTGCTTAGTGAATAGCGACCAAATTGGAAAGAGCTTAAGCGTTATGCAAAGGTCATTAAATGCAAAATTTAGGACATGGTCTAAGTAGCTCTTAATCATCTCATCCACATTCAAATCATCTATAGTTTAAAGTGAGAATTCTTTGAACCTATTTCTATAGAGGAGTTATCTTGGATTATGTCTTTGAAAGAATGGGGTTGAAGCAGAGGTTGCGCCTCTCCTTGGAACCCATTTATGAAATTGAAATATGGAAACACAAAATAATGTGTACTTGGTTTAATTCTATAGTAATCCAAGGTATATTTATTTTCTAACTATATCCCTGAGGATTAACCATTATTGAAAAGGGGAAATTCACTACTTGCCTAGATTTTAGTTTGTGATGTCAATAGTCTCTAAATTCTCCAGCATTAGGATTATAGTTCTTCCACAAAAATATAAGATACCCTTCTTGTGTGAGAGATAATAACCTATTATCATTTTTTTCCCAGTAGTTAGTGTGCATCCTCTCATGGTATTCATATATTTTGTAATGTAATTGGTAGATATAGTCTAACATTTGACACCATGTCAAAAATTTCCCAATAAAAATAAGGTTCTTTCTTGACGCTTTCTCTATGAGACCAACATTCCCATAGTATTTTAAAATTTCAATGGTGAAGTTATACCAAAACACTTTTATACTATTACTTATAAAATAAGGTAAACAGCTTACGTCACACTCTTCTACCAATTTCCTACACCCTACCACCTCTCCTAAATTAGCATGGGGGAGTTTTACCTTCTCCAAATTGTCAATGAGTTTATTGAAAAAAATACCACGCTAGCAACCTTATTCTAACTAATTTCTTCCTGAGAAATTTTACAGTTCCTATGATTTGAACCATTGTTGAGTTTATGTATATTGTAAAGGTCAGGATATCAAGCCTCAACACAAATTACAAGAGAATGTTTGAATTCTAGATTATGAGCAACATTAAATCTCCTCAAACACACATGTAAGGTTCAATTAATTTTAGAATAGGTTTAGAAGGTCCCCTTTATAAAGAGTATACATATCCAAAAGTGACTTAAACTATTTAATCCTCTGATAGAATAAAAACCCACAAAATTTCCCCTTTTTCTCCAAAAATTAGCCTTGTTCTTGGGAGTCAGCTTTAGTGGTTCACACTGATTTAGGTCTCAAAATTCTCACATACTGATTAGCTTCTCTCAAAGACATGCTGAATCAAGACACTAAAACCTGTAAATTTGATTCCATTCATTGATTTTTGCCGTTAGGTAACATTAAATAGATTTTAACTTCAACTGTTGTCAATCCAAATTGTCTTGGCCGACCCCCCATTAGTTTAACTTGGTTTTTAGTCTAGTTTCCCATGGTTCTGCTTCTTGGTCATCATCTTTCCCCTTCCCAATGCTCCCTCATTCTATCTCTACTTTCCTTACCCCATCCATCTCCCCCAAGGAAGGATCCCCCTCAGCAACTCCAAAGTAATCCCAAGCTCTAGTTCTATCTATATGACTTATTTTCTTATTACCCTTGGAGGTTTGATATACTGAACCCACTTGAAACTTTTAAGTATTGGCATACTTTGAGTGGTATGGACCTGTGGACAAAAACTATGATTTAAAATAATCTGGAGTTACTTACCAACCATATTCCCCAACCAACAATGAGTAGTAAGGATTTGAAACGCTTTTCTAATGTGTTTCACACCAATCTCCCTTCTCTATTAATTTCTCAAACCTATTTGAACCTCAGTTTCCTTCCAAACTAAGTAAGAATATGAGCATTGTATTAGAAAGAGTAAGGTTTTACTATGTGTTCTGACACGGTGGACATGTTCCCTGTCCACTCCCAAGTTTTCTTGGTGTATATTCTAACTTTGTTGTATATCATCCCCCCACAAGGCTCTTATATCAAACAAGTTCATTTTTTTCCTCCTTTATTCTAACAAGGCTATTTTTGAGTGCATGAGAATACTTATCCCACCACTATCCTTCTTTGTAATGGCACTTATATTTTTATTACTTAAACTTTCATTTTAACTCTATGCAGGATTTTTGTGGCTATTGGATGTGATCCAGTTGTAAATTTGGGAATTGGTCCAGTTGTAGCAATCCCAGCAGTAGTCAAAGCAGCTAGACTACAAATTGGATATATTGATCTTTTTGAAATAAATGAGGTATTATAGCTGATCCACATTAACCAATGTCCAATGCTGGTGTTCTTATCCAATTCAATTAGAATCCATGTGAAACACAAGGAAATGCCTGAAATAATGTAAACTCATTAGCTTGTAAAAGGATTAAAATTGTGGTGCAAATACTCCGTAGCTTGACCTCCAAAACTGATTCATTTGTTCTTGAAGCTATTTGTGGTTATTTTCACTATTGGTTATTTGTTTAGTGATTTCTAGTGTATTCTTTGTGGGAATATTCCATCTCATATTTGAAAACTTTTCCTTAACTCTCTTCATTAATAAAACAGTTATCACCTAGAAATTTCTGAAACTATCTGCCTCCATGATCATCTTGATGATCAAAACTCCTTCAATTCATTGTTTTAGTTGGGATAGGACTATTATTTGTATTTTGGATGTATCACTTTAAAAACAAGTTTAGAAAAATTTCTAGTTTTCTTAATTACTTTAAGGCCACCATATATAACCAAGTGGCCATAATGTTTTTTAATATTGATCTATGATTGGGGTATGATCATCTATAAATAAAGGATGAAAATATCATGAAAACTGCTTTTACATTTTGATTTGAGAATTGTGGGTTTGTGGGTTTGTGGTGTTTCCTTTTGGGTTGACTAATGTGCCTATAGTATTAGTGAATGATTGTGTCCTTTTATCCTATGTTATGTGCCCCCTTAACATCTATTTAGCATACCTTCTTCATTTATCCAACCCCTACGGTGTCCTCTTTTGATTTTTCCAGTCTTCCTTACCATGAATGTCCCCATAAAAGGTTTCCTATATTGCTATGTACCCTTGTTTTTCTATTCCTTCTTAGCCTCAATATTTTTCTAATCCTTCCTTCTTCCATAATATAATATTAGCAAACACCTTCCCTTCCTTCCCTTCTTCCTTTAGGGTAACCCAGCAATGCAAATCATTTCCAAATTAGGCTTGGCTTGCTATTTCCTTCCTACATTTCGCCTTCCTCGTTTACTTTTGGTATTCTTCCCTTCCTATTCTCATAAAACTCCACACACATAGGGAAATATAACTAAGTTATATGGTCATTAGAAAAACCTTTAAATCATGAAGAGAACAAGATAAGGATATCCCCACAAATCCAAGGTCCATTAGAAACAATGTCGATACAATGCAATTAGGCTTTAGACGCTATGGTTGTGCCACTCGTATGGCTTCAATACATATTTAATTCAAGTCCTTTTCATGGCCTTTGGAAACATCCCACCAAAAATGTGCTCATGTGATGTATATGTTATGTATGATACCCATACATCTTCATACTCAATTATATATGGCCAGGGTTTCACTTGATTACAAATTGTCTACAAGCAGAATAAGGAATGAGGTAATGCAATAGTATGTGTGGTTTACGAAGGCTCCATGGTTGATGTGGCTCAATTTTGTTTTGGCTTTAGTTAGGCTGGGATACCCACAACAAAATAAGCATATTGAGTGCAAACACTATTAGTTTATAAACAAAGTAGCAGTGCATGGAAGTCAAATCAAAAGGAGCCATTTAATAGTCCAAGGAGACAATCATGCCCAAGTTTGGATCAACAGATAACATTGGTTATAAAGACCACGACTATAAGTTAACATTGCTTACCCTTCCACTACAACCACTCCAGTGAGTACTTAAATTTAAGCCATGTCAAACTTCACCTATGCAGCTTGTGAATCCTCAACTTGTGTGTCCATTACTTCTTGATGCATAATAGGGACAACTAGCTTTTAGTGCAGAGAAAGATATCTGCTCAAATAGTTTATGACAAGAAAATTGCAAATTTACTCCACAATACAATGGCAGTCTTTCTGGCGTATCTAAAGGGAGATTTTAATTTGGGCCATTTAATAAAGGAAATTGAGCAAGGAATATGGACAAGGATGCTACAATGATCTATCACAAGATAGGTGATATAATTTGCTTATATTCCACTAAAAGGACTATTTTAATAAAACAAGCTACCTATGTTCACAAAAAATAGAAATTCGGCTTAACTGTTGCTTAAAAAACAGGAAGGAATGCTATGACTGAAAGCATGCAACATAAAATAATGAGTTGTTTGCAGTAGCAGATAAATGCTACAAATTTATCAAATGGAGAATTCGGTTTAAATACATAATTCTGAAAATGGTGTTTGACAACTTCATGTATATGGAGACTCTCTTTTGAAAGGTGAGGAGGAGGGCGGTTGGGAACCAGGCGCATGAAAGATTTGATTTTAGGAGGGAGCACAGAGGAGGAGGGTGGTTGGGAACCTCCATCAATGGCGGCCATGACGTCTGCAGAAGAGGTGAACCCGAGAACCCTAACGTGCGAGCTGAAACCCTAGCAAAGCGACTAAAAAAATTTGGTTATCCCCTATGTAAATATTTGCATAAGTTCAATGAATGGTCACAAAAATAACATGACCATTTAAAATAATTTCCATAGTTTCAAAAAATAATAATTAATTAGTCTTATAATTTTTTTTTTCAAAACAACACAACAATTTTCTATAAAAATGGTAAATTAAATCACTCATAACTCATTCTAAGGACACCTATAAATTAAAAAAAAATCCTTAAACTTAATTTCCCCCAATTTGACAAATATCTTTTGAAAACTTGAAATTTTAGTGGCTATACGGCTAATGACATTGAAATCATCGTTTTTTCTCATTTGCCGGGAAGAGAAATTGCTCAATCAGGTAGGGAATTTCAGTCATGGGGGTTGGAAAAATTCACTTCATATTGCTCGATCAGGTCGGGAATTTCAGTCATGGGTTGGAAAACTTCACCTCATAGCGACGCGTGGGTATCGACCTGCATCTCCTCAGGCTCAATTTTACTGATTTTTCATAAAAAGGACTTTCACAGTGTTGCATTCTGGTCAGGACGAACGTTTTAGGTATTTTTTCAATCTTCTGCACCAATATTTTGTCAGCTTATTTTCCCTGTATACTCCATCCCTGTAAACTTCACACAGGGTCGATTTCACTGATTTTTCATAAAGGGACTTTCACAGATTAGGTTGTGTTGCATTCTGGTCAAGACAAATGTTTTAGGTATTTTAGGTATTAAAATCAATCAAAGCATATGTCTTGTTCTTAAGAAATAAAACCCGTAATGTTTTTGAAAAATCGTGAACAAGGCTGAAAAAAATACCTTGCACTTCATATGAATGTTCTTGTAGGATCACCAATTTTTTAATGTGCAAGCTCTAATACGTTGTTGATTCCATGTCATAACTAATTAGTGTAGCATTTATACTGAGCATGTTGTACTTCTCCATTTTTGTCTTTTCAATATCAGGTAAGCAATCAACCATGTCAAAAATCTACCTCGAAGCAAAAGATGTGGAAAACACAATTTCCGTATTGTTGATGGCAAAGTATATTGAAATCACCATCTCTGCTATGAACCATTTTCTTCATTCACAACTTTATTGTTTCCCATCACATCAATAAAGTAATTTACAACTCTACTATTGTAATCATGCCAAAAAATTTGAAATCTCTCACTATTCCAGAACTCCACAAAAATTGAGTTCTATTGACACATAATGAGTTTCCAATCTCATACACCAAATTCCATAAAACAGTTTCTGTTTTGAAAAATTGTTCTGTGACCATGAAAGGAAATAATACTTGTTATGAAAACACAAATTTCTATTCTAAATAAATATTTAGCAAAAATAAGTGCAAACTTCCTATATACACAATTTGTCTCTACATTGCCTTGAATTTCTACATTTAGATCCTAGGATTTCTTCTAACTGTGCTTTCCTTTTAATTTGTCTCCTTTTAGGCATTGCTTCAGTCTCATGGATTGAAAAATGATCACATATGTTTCTGTTTCTACTTCAAATGCAATCTCAGACTCCTATGACTCCTCTTATATTGGCTATGACTTCAATCTGGCATATTCTTGTGACTCCTGTTACACTAGAAGTGATTTCCATTTCATACTCGTGCAACTATTGTTATACTAGTTGAGTCTTCTATCTTAGACTCCTACAACTTTGGTTATAGTTCTTTTGGTTTGCATGAGGAATAAATTTACCTATGTGAGGGATCAATTCTTCCTATCTCCATGACTATTAAACATGCTTTACACTTGTGTGTATATTGCAATGGAAACTTGGTGGGATTTGTTTCATCCTTCACCTCTACAAATGGATGTGGGGATTCCCTGAATTGATGTTATCTCCTAAGTGAAACTAAATTATGGCCCTTTTTCTATTGAATTATTTTATATTGGATGGTGTGTACACTCAAACCCCACATATTATGTGCACTCATCTCTCAAACCATACACAAGAGTTAAAAGAACCTTATCTCTCATGTGTATCTCTCCGCACAAGAGTTAACAGATTATGTGCACTTAGCCTCTTTAACAGATTGACAAACACACTTGTGAATAAAAATTCTCCCCACAGTCACGTTTATAATGAATAAGACAGTGAAATGGGAGAGTGTTTATATTAAACATTGAATTTAAGGTTTTTGCTTCCATTTTTTCCTTTTAAAATCTGTTTTAACCGCCACATTTCCACGCTGGGTTCCAATTTTGTGTTCTGGATTGGGATTATTATTATCAGGGAGATATTTGCGTGTTTGGCCAAGCTTCTGAGTCCCAACTCTCTCGGTAAGTCCGAGTTGAGTACTCTTCTCAGTGGAGACTCATGTAGAACAGGAGGGATTCGGGAGTCTACCACGAGTCAAACATCACTGGTTGATGTTTATAGAGACCAAGAATACATTAATGTAACTTCAGCTTGCAGTCATCTGGGACATGTGTTACATATGCATGATCAACACTTAGTCAAAAAGTACATTTAAGACACTTGACCAATATTTGTACAGGATAGGGGGAGGACAGAGCATGTCGACCTTGGGACTTGTAGCAATCTGCTTTGAGATTGACAAAGTTGTTTGCCCTGGAGGAACACAACCAAAAGGGTAAAGTCCTTTTGTTTTCTTTGTTAGAACTTAGAACGTTACACATTTGGTTAATTCTTGTCACTAAGTGGAGCACTGATTGGTTTGTGTATTGCTTCCAATGATTATATTCATACTTATTATATTTCATGCAAAGATTGGACTAATGGGGGCTAATATGATTACTATTGTGAGCTGTTAAATTGGGCTATGTGTATCGCTGCTTTTATCTTCCTGTACAATCTATAACAATATCCAAAGTTGATATGATGCACATGGTGGTTTTTGTACTATAGTGAATTGCCTAACTACTATTGCTGTCATAATATTGACTGATACGATGCTGCTATAATATGCTATGGATGATGACTGAAACATGCTGCATACACATAGGCTTTGACACATAACTAATGGTGTTTATTTCTTGTAATATGGTAATGCATATTGCTGATATAAGTGACTTGCTTATGTGGTACTAATACATTGGCCTATATTTGTCATGCAACCACTATCATAACAATTGATACATATTGCTATACATGCTTTAATACTTGACAACTAGTGACTATGATTGCTACTACCATTTACTAAAGTGACCAACTTTTGTTAGATAATTATTGGGCAATGCTATCACAGTTATCTTGTTGTTTGATATCTATACAAACCATACATTTCCTTTACCCACTTTCTAGAATCCATTAGGCACTGGTCATTGACAACCTCCAAAGAGAATATTTTGGTGTTTAGTGTCTTTGCAGAGTCAAAATAGGGCTCTTCCCTAGGAGGCTTAGGCTTCCAAAGCAGTTGGGAGAAGTTGACTAAGGTGACAGTGGTCACTTCCTCCTCACATGCTTACCAGTGGCTTGGACTGTCATTTCAACCAGTAACAAGGCCATAGCAAGAACTTGAAGAAATGAAGAAGAGTATGTTCATTGGAACATGACTATTATAATGCAATATGCATATACCATGATCGAGGAAAGCAAGGAAATATTTTGACCTTCCACCCTCTCTAATTATGTTGCTTAAACAAAATAGCCTTAGGGTCAATTTGAATTGCATGTCCAAGAAATAGGCCTTAAATTGTTGCAAAAGATGGGCTTCAACAGCTAGTGCCTTAGCAAGCGGGCCAATGTATGAAGAAACCCATGGAGGTAGAACGCAAACATTAGTATGGAGGTCTAGGGTATATAGGTGGTTTGTTTGACTATAGTATAAGGCTCCACTATAGTTCAAGGAACTATTCATCCTAATGGGAAGTAGGGTAAGCCATTGCTATAGCAAAGCATGGTAGAAACAGACTAAATGCCACCAAGATTGCTATTGTGAGGGCCTAGGAAGAATACCCAACGTCACCAAAGAGTGAAGAGAAATATAAAGAAGGAGAAGGCCTCTCATCACCACTCCATGTGACCAAGGAAGTTACCCCATGGAAGGGTATGAAAAAAACTGACTAGACTTGCACGAGTTAAAAAATACTAGCCTAAAAAGGTATGCAAAGCATAAACTTCCTATTACTTATCTTTGTTACCAACAAAAAAGTCATCAGGAAAACCAATGTTGGTTCTCTCATCCTTATTTAATGTGTGGCAAGAGTAAACATTGTTCAGATATTTGTTGTTGGAAGCACTAGGTACTTGACAAAAAAAAGGAAGAATCTGGAACTCTTTCTCGAAGCAGTAAAAAGAAAAGAGTAACCTTAAGGAGGGCAATGGAAAGAATTACTACAATCATTGTACAATTGGTGGACATTGGAATTTGGGACAAGTGTTGGAAGCTCATTCTTAAGCTTCAACCTAGGAATCTAAATGGCAAGCCAACAAAAACATGGATAGCCAATATCAAGGGAAACAAAGAAACAACTGCACCAACCGATGAAAAAGAAGCAGTACATGAATACACAAAACACTCCAAGAAGGAAACAAAGGAGAAAGAGCATTGCATGGAGGTACCTACTTTGCCATTTCAATATAATAATGATAAGAAGTCCTTCTTAGCCCCCTGGGTTGATTATTGGAATGGGCCACAAACATAGGCTTGAAGACATTCCAAGAGGGTAGTATTCTTCAAGTAAGATGTAGAAGTAGAGTTGGGGAGAAAATGGAGGCCACATGCTTCCATCTCCTACCACCAATAAGTTTTTGGGGACAAAAACTCCCAGCTGGAGACATGTGATCTGAAAGGGAATCAGTGAAATAAAACTTTAATAAGGTCTAGATCTGAAATTAGAAATGTTTGTTCCTAACAGGTATTTCAATGTGCACAACCATTTTTAGCTTAAAAGTCTAAACTATAATCACAAAATAAGTAGAAGAATAGTCAATGGTATTTGACCATATTGTGGTCATGTGAAGACACACTTGGATGAATTTTGGATTGTGGTGCACTGACACATTTACAAGTGCCTACCAAAAATCCATAGAAGATTCCTTTATCCACCCCCTAAAAATAGAACACTAAAAAACATATTTTGGTGATAAATCGACCATACGATGTCCATTTGCAGTAAAATTTTGAAAGCAACGAGATATAGCATGGCCTCATCTGCCCACCAAATATAATATGAAAATTTTATTCTTTGGTCTTCCAAAATAGAAAAATACAGTTGAGGCCTTCTGGCTTTCAGGAAAGAAGGGTTGGAAGCCCAACCATCTGAAAATGCATAAAGAAGAGGCTATGAAAATAGGATAGGGAAATGAATGCTAAATCGTTTTTAATGTTAACACTCTAAAAGTCCTTGTTCAAGAGTATATCTAGTATCATGAACAGAGCACATAATAATCTCAAGTTGAGAGTGTGTTTAGCATTGAGTGTACTGTGTATCTTTAGTCAAGAGAATAACAAAGCAATTGCATTGAAGAAGTGGAGGTTTCCTCTAGTTGAATTTCTCTCGGGTATCTATTCTATCAATGGTGTGCTTGTTTCTTTGTTTATATTTACTTTCCATGTTTGTTGAATTTCCATTATTGCAGACGTATTTTAACTTTAATAGAGCATAGTTTTTTGCAAACTTGGGCATGAAATGAAATTCTATTATGAAACAATTGGGTTTCTTGGTAACCATCAACAACTCCTTCATCAACTTCACCTTCACCAACATTGACAGCTTGCTCTTTGACAACCTGCTCGTCAACTCTTGCTTGTCAACAAATTGCTTCATCAATAGAACCTCTATCAACATCAATCTTTTGATTGTCAAATTCTTGTTTGTCAATCATCCCTCCATTGATTGTGCATTTTCAAGCATATCTTGTCAAACATTCCTTGTCTATAATTCTCTCAATCCCTTTTGCTTGATTCTTTTGAACCAAACATATTTCCCTGGAACTTAACCATTCATCCTTGCCTCATAAGCCTCCTCTATCCATTTTGATCCAATTTCAGACCAACTTTTAAGAAGATTCCTACAAGATTTGGGGTTGGCATGAGATCAAGTATATATATACTTAGATGCTAACCTTGTAGTTTTCAATGTTGATTTACAAATTCTCACCATTACAATAGGTATTTTATACTTTGACAGGAGACTAAGAACACAATGTGTGGAATCTTATGAAACATAAACTTACAGTTATACAATGCATGCATTACTCAAAAGGCATACACACCATCCCATCAAAGAAAATACTATATCCTTATGCCAGAAAACATATTCAAGAAAATGAGTTGATTTAAGATGGAGGTATGGAGGCAGCGAGGATACTAATGCATCAACTTGGGTATTTGCATCTAAGTCTGCTTCTAGGTCCAAGTAGAGCTGCTTTCCAATAGATGAGGTTAAGTATGTTTTTGATCAAGAAAGTAGTTCTATTTTAGCTTTTATTGCGCTTTGGAAAGATGAGGTAGCCAAGGGTGCCCGGTTAAGCAAGGATGCCAAAAAGTTGGATCCTATTGTATACTCTGATTTTATTACTTCTCTAATAAGCTTTAGGAAGTGGTTAGGATGGGAATTGTAAATACCCTTCCACTGTGTTACTGTTCAAATTTCAAACTAGAAGGCTAGATGTGTAGCATCAAGAGTGGCCTATTTTCTAACTGTTGCCAAGTGTCTTATGAAATATGTTTTCAAGTATTGCCTAAAGGAGGACACATTTCTTAAATATTTTAGCCTTCCAATACTATGTTGGATGAAGCATTGTCTAGAAGAGGAAAAATTAATCATCACAGTCCATTTTATTCTCCAGATCTTTAGGATGGAACAATATTAATTGGAAATCCTGTAAGAAATGGAGGAAATCTCATAATCGTAGCTTCAGAAATAAATAGTCCAAAGATTTGATTTCTGCTTTTGATTTTGAGCTGGCAAAGCTCAGGGCTCAAATGTAACTCTGTGCTTATATAAAGAGGATATATTATCACATATGCAAATTCCTTATGATCTAAGGCTATTTTGTTTTTCAATTATGCTACCTATAGCCTCTCTTTAGAGCTCCTTGGAACCCCATTTTTATAAGTCAGTTATCGAGAGTGGTACAATGCTACTAGATGTCTCATTTGAGAAACAAGCCTCTATGACTAAGCCTTATACAGGTCTACAAAAACTTTCATATTCCTTTTTCTGCTGGGTACATTGCATATAGCATAAGTGTACGAGAATTTCAACTATTATGCACTTGTACATGTGCCCATTTTTTACCGTTGCTAAGGGTCTTGTGAAAAATGTTTTTCAAGCATTGCCTACAGGAAGCCACATTTCCTAAATATTTAAGAATAAGCCTTGCACTACCATGTGGGCTAGAGCATTGTGTAGAAACGGAAAAAATAATCATCATGATCCATAGCCTGTTAGAAATGAAAGAAATATGCTAAATCATGGAAATAAATCATCCTAAGGTTTCAATTCTATTTTTCTGTGCTTATATAAAGAAAATATCTTATCACATATGCAAATTCATCACAATTTAGAAATACAACTGCAGGTTATTTTGTTTTTACAATATGCCATCTTTAGCATCTCTTTAAAGTTCCTTTGAAAGTCCTTTTTAGTGTAACTCACTTGTCCAGATTGATGCAATGGTATCAGATGTAGTATTTGAGAACAGGGCCCTCTATCACTAGGTTTTATATAGGTCTGCACAAACTTTGATATTCCTTTTGCTGCTGGGTACATTGTGTGTAGCATAAGAATGTATGAGACTTTCAACTATTATGCATTTGTACATGTGCAATTTTTTTCATCCTCTTAAGTGTCTTATGAAAGATGTTTTTCAAGCATTGCCTAGAGAAGGCCAGATTTCCTAAATATTTAATCCTTGCATTGCTGTGTTGGATGGAGCATTCTCTATAAGAAGAAAAAATAATCATCGTGATCCATTTTATTCTACAGATCTTTAGGAAGAAGTAATTGGAAGGCCTCTTAAAAATGGAAGAAATCTGTTAAATCATAGCTTCAGAAATCAATCATCCAAGGGTTTGATTTCTCTTTTATTTTGAGCTGGAAAAGCTCCTGGATCAAACGTAACTCTATGTTTATTAGACACTCACATTTTCACAATGGTTTGGGAGATCTGCACCCTAAATTTGACATTACACAATGGTGGTGATTCCAGTCATTACTAAATTTGACATGGATCCCATAGCTATGACAATAGCTTCTCTTACATGTCACGTAGCTAAGAGACAAATAGGAAACACCATAAAAGCAAAGAAAAACTGTAAGCCTTTGACTGTCGGCTTTAAATTTCATCAAGTCTGCAACATACCTCTGTTATGAAGTCAATAGACAGAGTGTGATTAGTTGCTGCAATCCTTAGCTTGATGTTCAAATTTTCAGTTATTTGTATAGTTCTAGATTTATCATTCTTGCTCTAAACCATATGTCAACATTTATTGAATGCTTTTAATCTTGTGTCCTAGCTATGTATCATAGGAGCTGCAATTTGGATATGTTTTTGTCATATCTTAAGGAAAATGAAGTGTGATGCCAAATATTCATTTTTTTTCATTGAATGTATAGATTGTAGAATCACATATTCATCTTGGAGAATTATGTACTAGGCAGGAATATGCCCGATGGTTTCTTTCTTCAAATTCACTGTTGTCAAGGTAAAAGTTAAGAAAAATATGGTTTTCATCAAAGAACTGAATGTGCAAAGCTTAAACCCATTTTCCCAACAGATTTTCAAGAGGTCTGTATAAACTAATCTTCTAAATATCACATGTGCAGAAGGCCAAGCAACAAGGTGTTTCCTTCAGTATACATTGAAGGTGTTACACAACTTTCCTTTGATGATATAACACCACAAAGTCCATATTTCCCTTATATTAAAGGTTTGAGTTTCTCTATTTATGATTTTGATTGTAGGGATTGGTGATAAATTTCTAATAGGTATTTAGAAACTACATTGACTTTTATGAAAGCTTGATTGAGTCAGGTCTGGCAGAAGCAGGGATTATACCTAGTAAGTTATCTAATGACGTAACATGTAGCATCAGTGACAAAGAGCAGAGTCACAGTTGTAACATGTTTTACCCAGACAGGTAATGCATAATTTTGGCAAGCTTTTTCATCTATTTTTGTGAGCTAGCCTGTCAAAGAAATGCAATATCTCGATTCATTTCTCACCCACTGGTCTTTTTTCTTCCTTCCTACAATCCTTTATCACGAGTGGACCTGGTGACCTGGGAAATTGTTGTAGAACACAATCACTTACCACAAATCGATAAAAGGATATGACTGCAATGATAATGAGCCAAAAAAGTCGTTATAGCATGCACTTATATGTTACAATTTTGTACAGATAATAACAAATGTTAATATCAACAATTACTACACAAATATTCATGCACTCTAGATAGGACTTTAAAAGAATGACCTATTTGCAGTCTAGCCATTAGAGAAGAAATATGGGTTCCTTGATGTTCATAGAATTCGCAAAGATGCAATGTATCTATTTTTATTGATGCTATAGCAGGAGACCAAAGTATTACACAAAGAGAATTTGGTGAGTCAACTTTTACTTGTAAAGGCATAGGGATCTTAGCTGTAAATAGTTAAAATGAAGTATATGAGTTAGTTAGGTTCCTTTCAAGGGGTTCAATTGTGTTTCATTTAATTCTAGAGGTAGAAAGCATGTCCTCTGTGTCCTCTGTGTCCCATGTCATCATGTCATGTGACTTAGATAAAAAGGAAAACCTGCCCATTCACTATTTCAATAATTTCTGGTCATAAGTAGGATTAATAAATTAGATGGATAGTAAATGAATGAATGTTGTGGGTCAAAATAAACTCCAGTTTTAGTAAAATTGGTAACAAATTCAGTGTGGATCATCAATAGGCTTCAAGTTCCAAATTTCAAATACCATCCAGACATAATGGTGAATTAATTCTAGTTATGGACAAATTAAAGACTTCCTCATGATACAAATCACAAATGAAGGCCCCTAAATGGTCGTTCAATGATGCAGAAATGAAAAACAAAATGGAAAAAATAAGGTGAAAAGAGGGGCCTTCTGTTAGTCTCACAGGGCATTTGTTCCTTGCCCAACGAATGGATAATGTTGGTAGCTATATGGGTAGGACAAGCCATGAGTGGCAATGCACCTTTACATATTTCAGTTAGTCATGGCATTCAAAATGTCATTGATGCAAATAATACAAAATTTATTTCCAGTATCTATGACATAGCTGGTGTAGCTAAAGCTTTTAAATCTCTAGCTTGAGTGTTCTGTAACATAATAGGGTACATGATGTATGGAGGAACCTTTAGAAATGCCCATGAGTATGTGAACAATCCCATAGGTGACAAGCATGGCTCACATGTATAGTGGAGCCTTTGACATGGTATGTAACCTCTTGTTCTTTCCTACACATAAGGTATGCTCCTAAAAATGTGAAAATAAATAACCCGACACATGAGGTCCGCCCAATTCAAAAATTCCAAATAAAATTTTTGACAAGTCGGATCCATAACAATTCATAAAAAATGTGTATAAATAAAGACAATGCGCCTCAATTTGGAGTGTGGAATTTCGAGAGCAGTGGACTGAGATTTTCTGGGTGATTGAGGCTATGGACTGAGGAAATTTGAAGGAGAAGTCCAAGCATATACACAGACCCAAATGTTTGGAGAAGGATAACATATTTTGGGTTGGTGTTGGAGGCTTTTCTACACATGATGCAATCCCCAATGTTTTGCAGCATGCCCAATTTTTTTCCAGCAGTCCCGAATTTTGTTTGCAGCAACAAACTGAGGTGATCTCGGTGGTGACTAGTGCAGCAAGTGTCTTAAAAAAACAAATTGGGTGTTTTGTTTGTAGTTCTGACAAAGGAAATTCAGAATACACCAGTCAAAGCATGCATGAACAGTCTTAAATTGGAAGTGTTAAAACAATCTATTTTCATGCAAGGGCATTCCTACCCATCAGAGGGAAACTTTTTTTTTGTTCTGCAACCTCTCCCTCCTGGCCTGTAACCCTAAAACGAGAAGGTTTCGAAATATGTACGTCCTCCCCCACAAAAAAAACATGGATTCTTTGGGTTTTATATAATTTTTTACGCAGGTAATGAGCGCTCAAGATAACCCATTGAAATCAAAAGCTACACATATATATAGTCTGAGTTCAAGTTTAGATCCGCAAGAAACCATAACCTACAGTGCTGAGAAGGCGGCATATGTATTGGACAAAGTTGAAGATACTTACTTGGGGGTTACTTCTGAGTTGGCTAGGAATCCTTTAGGAAAGATTTCACAATTGTCTTGTGGGGATCATTTTTTACTATAAATTAGCAGTAACAAGACATAACCTTTGAATATGGGTTGAATCTAAGGGTTGAAATACATTTTTGGGCATGTTTCAGTCTTAAAAGGTGATGAATAACAACATTAAACTAGCTTTGGTAAGTTCTAGTCCAATTTTGATGGTTAAAGCTCCAATTTTGGGCATGAGCAGGGATGGTAAGAGAACTCAATTCTCATTTACAAACTATTTGGAGGGGTTTTGAGTGCATTGTGTGCCCTAGAATAACAATATAAAAATTTGATATATCCTTTTGCATTAGAAAAGGTGACAAAAGTATAAACAATAGTCATAAAATCCTTAAAAAATCCAAGTTTGACGTGTGTTAGGGATTCATGTGTATGAAATGAAAGCCCTATAGGGGGTGATTTACCTGTGTGACCATTCATGCCTTGTTTGGAGTATTGTTCAACTTGCGTGGGGCACTCATGGTAAGTTTGGATAGGTTTGCATGGTAGATTGTGAAGCAATTGTTGTAGTAGCATTTGGATCCTTCAGTCAAGTTGAATCCTTGAATCATTACACAAGTGGAATCAAACAAAGCATTTGCTCCATATATCTCTGGAATTTAACTTAATAAAGGTGCACAATATGGAAGTTTATGAGAAGTTTTGGAGCTTGGGTCTCCTTTTGTTCAGTATATGTGACTTCAGGAAATAAAATTATAAAGATAACCAGCAGGTTTTCTAGTTCTTCTCATAGAGATGAATATTTCAATTTGGAAATGTCCTATATGCTTGGAGGGGAGGTTGTATGAAACTAGTAAATAATTTTTTGTTGCTATTTCAAAAGGCTTAGCTTTATAAGTCAATATAATGGACAAAGAGTAATCCTTTACATCATTGAATTTCCTCTTACCACCACAATGAGGAAGGCAATCATATCCAACTGGGCTATAATAGTAGATAACACAATGTACTTTCCTAGAAAGGAATGAAATCTAACTCCAGCTAGATTTTTATCATGGTGTAATGTTTTTGATAAAAATGTGGCTGTGTTAGATGGAAAACTACCTTATGAAAGCTAACATACATTAGTTTTACTGACCCTGCAATGTTTTAAGAACAAAAACTAACTATAGTTAGATTTTCATCATTGTGCATTGTGATTGATGACAATGTGGTTGTGCTAGATGAAAAGCTACATTATAAAATCTAACACACATTAGATTTCACTCATCGTGCAATGATTTAAGGACGAAAGCTAAATCCAGCTTGATTTCCATCATGGTGAAATGTGATCAATGACGATGTGTTGTGCTAGATGGAAAACTACGTTATGAAAGCTAACACAAATTATCTTTCACTCATTGTGCCATGTTGTTAGAAGGAAAGCTAACTCCAGCTAGATTTGCATCATGGTGTAATGTATTTGATGACATTGTGGCTGTGTTAGATAGAAAACTACCTTACAAAAGCTAACACACATTAGTTATTACTCACCATGCAACGTTTTAAGAACGAAAGCTAACTCTAGCTATATTTTCAAAATGGTGCATTTTTATTAATGACAGTGTGGTTGTGTTATATAGAAAACTACATTATGAAAGTTAACACACATTAGATTTCACTCACCGTGTAAAGATTTAATGTTGAAATCTAACTCCAGCTAGATTTCCATCATGGTGCAATGTGACAATGTGGTTGTGTTAGATGGAAAACTACCTTATAAAAGCTAATACACATTAGCTTTCACTTATCATGCCATGTTGTTAAAATAAAGCTAACTCCAACTAGATTTTCATCCTGGTGTAATGAGCTAACACACATAAGCTTTCATTTATAGTGCCATGTTGTTAGAATGAAATCTAACTCCATCTAGATTTTCTTTATGGTGTAATGTATTTGATGACAATGTGATTGTGTTAGATGAAAAACTACATTATGAAGGCTAATAGACATTAGCTTTACTCACTGTGCAATGTTTTAAGAACGAAAGCTAACTCCAGCTAGATTTCCATAATGGTGCATTGTGATTGATGATAATGTGGTTGTGCTAGATGAAAAAATACACTATGAAAGTTTACACACATTAGATTTCACTCACCGTGCAATGATTTAAGGATGAAAGCTAACTCCAGCTAGAATTCAAACACGATGCAATGTGCTTGATGACAATGTGGTTGTGTTACATGGAAAACTACCTTAAAAAGCTAACACATATTAGCTTTCACTCATTGTGCCATGTTGTTTAAAGGAAATATAACTCCAGCTAGATTTCCATCATGGTGTAATGAGCTAACACACATAAACTTTTTCTTATAGTGCCATGTTGTTAGAAGGAAAGATAACTCCAACTAGATTTTCATCATGGTGTAATGTATTTGATAACAATGTGGCTATGTTAGATAAAAAACTACCTTATGAAAGCTAACATATGTTAGTTTTATTGACCATGCAATGTTTGAAGAACGAAAGCTAACTCTAGCTAGATTTACATCATAGTGCATTGTGATTGATGATAATGTGGTTGTGCTGGATGGAAAACTATATTATGAAAGCTAACACATTAGATTTCACTCACTGTGTAATGATTTAAGGACGAAAGCTAACTCCAGCTAGATTTCCATCACAGTGCAATGTGATCAATGACGATGTGTTGTGTTAGATGGAAAACTACTTTATGAAAGCTAACACACATTATATTTCACTCACCATGCCATGTTAGAAGGAAAGCTAACTCCAGCTAGATTTGCATCATGGTGTAATGTATTTGATGACAATGTGGCTGTGTTAGATAAAAAACTACTTTAAAAAAGCTAACACACATTAGCTACTACTCACCGTGCAACGTTTTAAGAACGAAAACTAACTCTAGCTAGATTTCCAAAATGGTGCATTTTGATTGATGACAATATGGTTGTGCTAAATGAAAAAATACATTATGAAAGGTAACATATATTAGATTTCACTCATTATGCAATGATTTAAGGTTGAAAGATAACTCCAGCAATATTTCCATCACGGTGTAATGAGACAATGTGGCAGTGTTAGATTAAAAACTACTTTATGGAAGCTAACAAACATTAGCCTTTACTCATTGTGCAATGTTTTAAGAAAAAAAGCTAACCCCAGCTAGATTTTTATCATGGTACATTGTGATTTATGACAATGTGACTTTGTTAGATAGAAAACTATACTATGAAATCTTACACACATTAGATTTCACTAACCGTGCAACGATTTAAGGATGAAAGCTAACTTCAACTAGATTTCCAACACAACGCAATGTGATTGATGAAAATGGGGTTGTATTACATGGAAAACTACCTTATGAAAGCTAATACACATTAGCTATAACTCATCGTGCCATGTTAAAAAAAAATCTAATTCCAACTAGATTTCCATCATGGTGTAATGAGCTAACACACATAAGCTTTCCCTTATAGTGTCATGTTGTTAGAAGGAAAACTAGCTCTAGCTAGATTTTCATCATGATGTATTGTATGTGATAAAAATGTGGCCGTGCTAGATGGAAAACTACTTTATGAAAGCTAACATACATTAGTTTACTCACCGTGCAATGTTTTAAGAAGGAAAACTAACTCTAGCTAGATTTTCATCTTGATGCATTCTGATTGATGACGATGTGATTGTGCTAAATGGAAAACTACATTATGAATGCTAACACACATTATATTTCTCTCACTGTGAAATGATTTAAGGATGAAAGTTAACTCCAGCCAGATTTCCAACACGGTGCAATGTGTTTGATGACAATGTGGTTGTGTTACATGGAAAACTACCTTATGAAAGATAATACATATTAGCTTTCACTCATCGTGCCATGTTGTTAAAAGAAAAGCTAACTCCAGCTAGATTTCCATCATGGTGTAATGTATTTCATGACAATGTGGTTGTGTTAGATGAAAAACTACTTAATGCAAGTTAACATACATTTGCTTTACTCACCGTGCAATGTTTTAAAAACGAAAGCTAACTCTAGCTACATTTTAATCATGGTGCATTATGATTGATGACAATGTGATTGTGCTAGATGAAAAAGTACATTATGAAAGCTAACACAGATTGCGTTTCACTCATCGTGCAATGATTTAAGGACGAAAGGTAACTCCATCTATAATTCCATCACGAAGCAATGAGATCGATGATGATGTGGTTGTGTTAGATGAAAAACTACCTTATGGAAGCTAACACACATTAGCTTTCACTCATCGTGCCATGTTGTTAGAAGGAAAGCTAATTTCAAGTAGATTTGCATCATGATGTAATGTATTTGATGACAATGTGGCTATGTTAGATAAAAAATTACCTTACGAAAGTTAACGCACATTAGCTATTACTCACCATGCAACGTTTTAAGAACAAAAAATAACTCTAGCAAGATTATCAACATAGTGCATTTTGATTGATGACAATTTGGTTGTGTTAAATGGAAAACTACAATATAAAATCAAACACACATTATATTTCACTCACCGTGCAACGATTTAAAGTCGAAAGCTAACTCCAGTTAGATTTCCATCACGGTGCAATGTGATTGTGTTAGATAGAAAACTGATTCGGCTATGTTGTTAGGAGCAAAGCTAACTTCAACTAGATTTCCATCATGGTGTAATGTATTTGATGACAAAGTGGTTGTATTAGATGGAAAACTAACTTATGAAAGCTAACAACAACTAGATTTATATCATGGTGCATTTTGATTAATGACAACCTGGTTGTGTTAGATGGAAACTACATTATGAAAGCTAACACATTAGATTCCAATCATCAAGCAATGATTTAAGGACTAAAGCTAACTTCAGCTAGATTTTCGTCATGGTGTTATGTATTTGATGACAATGTGACTCTTTTAGATAGAAAACTACCTTATGAATTTTAACACACATTAGCTTTCACTCACCGTGCAATGTTTTAAAAACAAAAGCTAACACTAACTAGATTTCCATCTTGGTGAAATGAGCTAACGCACATTAGGCTTTTATTCATCGTACAATGCTTTAAGAATTAAAGCTAACACATTGTTAAAAGGAAAGCTAATTATAGCTAGATTTCCATCATCATGTTATGTATTTGATGACAATGTGATTGTTTTAGATAGAAAGCTACATTTCGAAAACTAACACACATTAACTTTCACTCAACCGTGTAATGTTTTAAGAACAAAAGCTAACTCCAGCTAGCTTTCCATCAGGGTGCAATGAACTAAAACACATTTGCTTTCACTCATCATGCCATGTTGTTAGAAGGAAAGCTAAGTCCAGCTAGATTTCCATCATGGTGTAATGTATTTGAGGACAATATGACCGTGTTAGATGGAAAACTAATTTATGACAACTAACACACATTATCTTTTACTCATCGTGCAATGTCTTAAGAGCAAAAGCTAACTCCAACTAGATTTCCATCATGGTGAATTGTGATTTATAACAATGTGGTTGTGCTAGATGAAAAACTACATTATGAAAGCTAACACACATTATATTTCACTCACCGTGCAATGAGTTAAGGACGAAAGCTAATTCCAACTAGATATCCATTGTGGTACAATGTGATTGATGACAATGTGGTTGTGGTAAATGAAAAACTACCTTATGAAAGATAACACATATTAGCTTTCTCTCATCATGACATGTTGTTAAAATAAAAGATAACTCCAGCTATATTTTCATCATGGTGTGATATATTTGATGACAATGTGGTTGTTTTAGATAGAAAG
>LPNX010652380.1:0-53699 GCA_001517045.1 Pseudotsuga menziesii
CAAGACTTGTTTACATTAATAATCCTCCCGATCGGAACATCGGGGTAAGACAATATGACTCAAACACATAATAGAAACATCCCGGAATAAACATCGGGTTAAAATATATAAAATACATATAAGAATACATTCCGAAGTTACATATACTGTCACATCCCCGGTTTCGACCCCGTTTGCATGATGTATATAATGTAAATAATCGTGGTGAGGAGCTAAAGGAAAAGGCCCCACCATTGATTTTGTTGTGTACATTTCGGCAATAGAGGTAATTGCCGATGGTATGTCGTGCTATCCGGCACATTATAATTCGGCATCATGTAAACCCGCACATCAATTAAAATAAACCACAACCAGCTACGAAAGTGCAACGTTGAATGAAAAGGGCATGGTTCCGAAGGATAAGGGGTGGAGGATGTCAAACCTTGGTTATGGGGGAAAAACCCATGTTTTATTACCTTGTTGATTTGCCACCTTTTTGTCTCACCCAACCTTGTCAACCTCTTTAATGCTTCAGAGTTGGTGGTTGAGGAGATATGGCTAAGTGGTTGAGGGCAGTTATTGCCTTTGGGAGTGGGGTGGAAGGGCTGTCAGCTCCATACCCACATCCACACTCCACCCACGTCTTCCCATTCTTCTCCCTCACGCACTCTCCCTGGTCAGTTTACATTCTCACCACACGATTTGGTCTGTTGGTTCCTCACGCACAGGTTTTGGACGAATTTGGTCTCACGCAGGCATTTTGTTCCTCTCCACGAGTGGCTGAGCACCCGCTGACTGCAAATTCACATCCTCTCCATTGCTGTGCATTCTCACAAAGAGGGATTGCTTCCCGTTTTTGTCTTCTCCACGTTTTTTGGCTCGCCGTAGTGCCCAATTCGTAGTGAGCTAATTTTTCCTGTTGTGGTTTGCGTCTGAATTTCCCATGGCTGCTGGCTGAGTTTTCTATATTGTGGATAGGGGATTGTTTCCATCATCCATTGGGAGTTGTGGCTGCTGAGGTACCCTGGTTTGGGTTGCAGCTGAGTTTTTTTGGCCACGATTAGGGCCAAAACCCACTCTGAGTTGCCTTGTAGGCTGGAGTGGTGTCTCACCTTTTGTTTGGGGACTGTCATCGGTCATTATGACTTCTTCACAGAGATGTGAAGGGATTGTTTGGATGCTGGTATGCAGTGGTTGAATATTGGACTGTGCTGGCTTGGCTTGTCTGTGGAAAGCCTGTGAAACCCAGCAGTGTTGGTTTGGCTGTTATGTGTCCCCTTGGCTATGTGTAAGCCTGCAATTGACCCTTAGTCCGGAGGAATCATGCCCAGCTCGGGGGTGGCAGTGTTGCTGAGAGATAGATGAGCAAGCTGGCCTATGGTTGGGTGGAACGTTGCAGCGACGTAGCTGGTTGCGGGTGAATTATTCATCAAGAGATAAGTGCTGCTGGTTATTCCATCTCTGCAAATTTTATATTGATGTTAAATGAATTATAATGAACATGGAGATTGCTGGAATGTGTGTGTTTACTTCCGCTGTATGATTGAAGATAAATGCATCTGTGTATGCTTAATTCCAGCATTTTTTTTCTGTTTATGTTCATTGGGTTGTTTTCCCGGCTGTGTTGTTGTGTACGTCGCGTCCTCTTCGCCGGTTGAGGGAGGGGGACGTGACATATACATCAACACTATATGTCTATCTATCTATCCCCTGGGAGCAAACTGAAATTTAATTATGAGTAATGTAAAGTATGCATGCAACATAGAGAGAAAAACATAGTTAGTTGATATCTCTTCCCACAATGCATGAACAATTAAAGATATTTCCACAACCATATAGCCGATTGTTTATGAATGGCATTCATCACTCATGGTAGAAATCTTCATAAAATAAACCGAAGAACATTCATACAGGAACGTAGGTTCAAAGAGTTAGAACGGTCTCACAGTTAATGGATACAAAGTTGAAAACAAAATAGTTCCTCTTCAACAAATCCATAGCACAACATTTGAATATTCCACGAAGCTTTCTCCAATAGGCAAACTGTAATTATCTATTGCAAAAGGAAATAGTTCTTCTTACAATATCTCTTCATCAATCTAATTGGGAAAAAGTCCTTTTCCCTTCTATGCTTTCTATCTTTATACAAACGAGTGAGACTGTTGGGCTGCCAAAAGTGACCTTTGGGCTTCCCAACCCCTTGTTTCCCAATGTTCTGCTTCTCTTAAATGTTTTATAAAAAATAAATACAAATTACAATAATGACTGGTCCTTCATGAGGAGGGTCCCACTTGAGCATCTAGAAACTTCTTCCATGACGCAGCATCAGGTGCAATGCCTTCAAAGGTGCAGGGTTCCAAAAATTGAATGTTGATTTCAAATTTTTCAGCCTAGTTCTTTATGGCTTCCACTCTGGCTGCGCTTAACCGAAGCTGGTCTTCCAGGATTTGCACACTAACTGCTGAATGGCCTACTTCGCTTCTCAGAATCTGGTCATCAATGGCCTTAATGTGCTGCATTCTTGCTTCTTCATCTTGATGTCTTTTCTGCAACATCTCCATAAATGAATCATTGTCTGGGAAATCATCTAGCCTCTTCTCGGCCTCTACCTAGCACCAATTGTAGGTAATGAGAAGTCTTCTAAAAAACTCGGTGCACAATCCCTTTGTCTTTTTAACTTCCTTCTTGAAATCTTCAGCGGTGTTGATGGAAAACTCCACTAGGTTATAGTCCCGCTTGAGGGCTTGTTTATCTTTTTATGGCAGCTCTGCTGGAGTTTCTTCGTTGTTTTCCAGCCTCGCCATTCTTGCAGTCAGGACCTCGAGGACATCCTGAGATCTGTCCACAAAGTAAGATGTAGTTTCCAAGATCTCTTCCAATCGTCCATCGATCTGCAGCACTCTACATCTTTCTTCTTCAATAGCAGTCTGTAGCTATAGCATATTGGCCTTTTCGGCCAAGACATGCCCTTTGAATGGTTGGAGGTTAACCTATTGTTCTCTTACTTCCTCTAGAGCAGTTGTTAGTGACGAAATCTGTTCCTAGTTTTCCTTCTTCAGTTCTTGGGTGTGCAGATCATTTGCCTCCAAGAGGATCTTTTGCTGCTCTTCTAGCTCCTCCACCTTTTCCAGCAGCTGTTCCTTTTCAATTCTTAACCCTTCGTATTCTTTCTGTGCTCTCTCCAGATATTCCCGTGTCGTTTCCAGCACATGTATTTCTCCTTGGAGGGCCTGTACTTCATCTCTTGAGGACTTCATTTCACTTTGCATATCTTCATATTTCCTCTTGAGCCTATTGTTTTCCTCCCTCTCTTTCCTCAATATATCTTTCAGCTGGGCAGAGGATTTCTTGGACTGCTCCAAGTCAGTTATTACCTTGTCCATGTTATCTTCTGAGGCGTGGAGGAGTGCAGTCCCAGCTCTCAAGGTAAGCCTCGGATCTTGGTCTGTTCCTAGCATAACGGCCGTATCCGTTATCATTTTACCAGGCATACTTTTTTCTTCTACTTTCCTTTTTGTTCTCTTCATTATTCTCTTTGTTGCCCTATCATAATATACAGTGTTGAAATCATGGATTTCTTCCCCTCTTTTCTAAACAAAAGGAACCAGCTTGAGAGTGGGGACCATGCGAGTGCTGGCGGCAGGTACTTGTGGGTCTTGAACCTTGGAGTTCTCAACATCTTGGGTCTACCCTCCAGCTATGTCAGAAGCTGACTGTTCTGTCTCAGTCTGTGTCAACTTCAACCTTTCTGCCTCCTGCTTTTGCAGCTCCTCATCGAGCTTTCTCTTCGCTTCTTCAGCTGCTTTTCTAGCTGCTTCCTATGCCTCTTTAGCTGCTTCCTGGGCTCTCTCAGCTGCTTCTTGAGCTGCTTTTTTTTTCCCTTTTTCTTCAGTATGTAGCCATTCTACAGCTTCTTTTGCTAACCTTTGAGCTTCTTCATTTCTCCTTTTAGCTTCTTCCTCAGCCTTAGCCTGTTCATCCCCTTTTCCACCTTTGGTGGTGATCTTCTTCGTGAATCTCCTCTTCAGTGCTGTCATGTTCGGGGCATTTCGGAAGACAGATTCATCCCTATCAAAATGGTGGGTATATTCAAAATGCACCTTGTTTTCCTTACAATGCTCCACAACTTTACCATGGGAGTCATTTATGTGGTAGGGCATCTCGCCAAAGTGGAATTTCTCCAGCTCCTCTACGAATTCACCAGCTTGTTTCACCTTTGTGAACCTGTAGCTTCCTTGTCTAAAGGACAAGGGGGGATAAGCAGTCTTCTTATGCTCAAACAGGAAGCTGCCTATTCCATCCAAGAACACTTGTCTGACTGCCTCCTTATGGACAATGTAATCAGTAGCATATTTTGGCAGTAGGGAAGGTGCTCTCGAGCCTCCAAACATCCTAAAGTACATGCCGTGTTCGGTTAAATAGTAGTTTGCATAATATTGTATCACTTGCATGGCCTCCTTCGACATACAATCACACTCTTTCCAGAAAATGAGGGTGTATAGTGGCATAATGAAGTGCTCACAGAATTCTCTGTAATGGCTGTGGTACTGGTGTGCCCACAATGGTCTAGAAGCAGCATAGGCGGGCATTCTTTTTCTGTCCCAGATGCACCTAAGACCAGGGAAAGGCTGGTTGCATAGTATACAGTCTATGAGTATTGAGCTCATATAAAATTTAGACCTTTTCTGGGACTCTCCTTCCAAGGCTGAGGCCAAGCAAGAATAAAGACTGCTTGATACAAGGATGGCCCATTTGAAGACTCTCCCTTGGGTTGCCACATGAAAAATGATGGGTATCCACTCTAGCTTGAAGAATCTTCCATGGGCTCTCCCAAAGACCCTATTAAGCATCAGAGCTATAAATCTGTAGGGAGCCCTCAAGCTCGCTGTTCATACTCGCCCGTGGGTCTGTATTGGTAATGCTTTCCTTGCAACAACATTCTCTTAACAGTCTCTACCAAGTCCATTCTAATGCTATTCAGCCAATCATCGGATAAGAATACTTGGGCTTCTGGCAGGTGATAAGCCAACGCCATATATCCAGGGCTAAATGCAGCATAGCCCCGTCTCTCAACATTTTCTAGAATCATTGTGGTTACATCTGCCCGGGGTAGAATCTAGCCAATTACCTCAGAGCATGGGAAAAGCTCTGGCCTGGTGGCGACCTTCATAAGGGAAGATATTTCAATGTTTTCATATATGGACTATTCTTCTAAGCCCATGTCAGGAACTTCTCTTCGGGTAATCAGTCTATATATTTCCCCCCACTAGTATTCAGGTTCCAAGCCAGAAATGCATTTAGTGTCTTGATATACGTATTCTGTCTTGGTGACCACTTCTACTTCTGGCTCTTCTTCGACCACAGGGACCTTCTTCTTTTGTCTCTTTGACATTGTGAGCTCAAATTCTTCTTGCCACATATAACATTGTAACATTAATCAATTCCAGTTGCAGACACTTATATGACAATGCGCAGCATTTTACTTCTTTTATGTGTATCATGACACCAATTAGTTGACGAAGCTAACATATGTGTATGACCTTACTAACAGAGCTATTGAAACATGATGCGCAATGTTCAATAACTTAGTCTATGTGTAGCATGATTGAAAAATAAGTCATAGATAGTAAAAAATTAGCACTCTACTACTGTTGTATGATACTGAACAATTTTATTAGCCACATTCAAGACGGAGAGGAAATCTACATCAATAGGCCACCAATTTCAGCTCGTTGCACATGCCATTATTGTTTCAATACACAGGATAAACAAAGGAAAGGTATACGAGACTTTAACCATGCTTTAACAAAACCGCCCACTCGGCTTATGGCCAACAGACCAAAAGAAACGGCGTATTCCCTTAAGTCGGCTAGGAAATCGATGCCCGGAACCATGTAGATGGAAACAGCTAGGGCTTAAATGATGCAGGGAACCCAAAACGGAACAAGCAGTCCCAAATCGATAATGAAGGGCGACGAAAAACCGTGCTCTACCATACATCATCCTACCAGGGTGGTATGGTTCAGACAGCGCAACGGCCGCCTGCACCAAACCCCGTAATCTGATATGCGTAGGGCGGTTTAACAACAGAGCTATGGAAAAAATACTCTAAGGGCCACACCTCCTGCTCACTAACAATAATACCACAAAAACCCCATATATAAATAGGCATAGAAAATAACGGGACGAAGGAAACGACCGCACTTAACACCCTAACCACAGTACACCATCAATCAACTATCTAAACGGAAATGGGAAAAGGCCAATGAGCCTACCTGGCAATGCAATGTGATCAATCGGGCAGATGAGCAGTCAAATGTCCACAGTCGAGCCACCTAGACATGGGTACCAGCAACGAAATCCTTCGCAGTTCGTGAGAACGACACGCACGACAATGACAGTGCTCGACGGTTGAAAAAATAACAATAAAAAAATAACCTTCGAACCCCGTATATATATACATGGTCAAACTCTTGCGGCGGGAAAAGTTAAAATCGAATGTTGGAGCACTTTGTATCGACAGTCGAAAGTAAACTTCGGTCCGCAACAGTGGAAGTCCAAAGGGCGAAGTCATCCGTGACGACACATATGGCGAGGAAAGCATCGGATGGTGGAGAGCTTCTGAATCGAAGGATGAAAACTTACGCTCTTCTGCAATGGCGGATGATCAAATATCTAAGCCTTCCGTGGGGTCACACATATCGGGTGGCAAACCACTTTGCATCGGAGACTAAAAGCCAACTTTCTTCTGCAATGGCGGACGGCCACAACGTCAAACCACCCATGGAGACATGCATGGCGAGGAAAGGCTAAAAGATTGGAAGATGAAAGGCCATTTCCTT
The DNA here is from genome assembly GCA_001517045.1 of Pseudotsuga menziesii. Taxonomy (NCBI): domain Eukaryota; kingdom Viridiplantae; phylum Streptophyta; class Pinopsida; order Pinales; family Pinaceae; genus Pseudotsuga; species Pseudotsuga menziesii. The sequence continues at coordinate 6,822 of LPNX010652380.1, forward strand.
TCGCAACAGTGAAAGAACGAACCACAGATCTATCCGCAACGGTGAGTGGGAGTCAGAAATCGAAAGTAATTGGGAGAGCTAATGGTGTACCATCTGGAACGGCAAAGGTAAAAGTCATAAAAACTTCCCATGTGAAGCCAAAAGCATCCGACGTAGAATCAAAGAAATCGGAAAAAACAATCAAAGTCAAACCGGAAACTCATCCGCAACGGCGGAAGAAGAAATCACAACTGCTCCGATGGGAAACCAAAAAGCATCCAACATAGAATCAAAAAAATCGGAAAAAATTAATCGAAGTCCAACCGAAAATCTATCCGCAACGATGGAAACAAAAGTGACAATGGTTCCGATGCAAAACCAAAACCTAGCCAATCTTGCCAATCGAATCGAGAGCAAAGTCGAAGTTGAAACTAAAAATCCATTCGCAATGGCGGGGAAAGAAATGACAAGTCTTTCCGATCTAAACCCAAAAATCGGCCGATGTGAAAGACCGAAGGATCAAAAGATGAAAACACATTTCCTTCCACAACGGTGGAATACCAAAATGAACATTCACCCGCAACGGCCTAAAATCAATACAAAATACCTTCTGATTCAAGCATGCTTCAAACGCAATTAAAGGCAAATGATGAAGGTTTGATCAATCATTGAAATTCTTAATCATTTTAGAAAATTGAAAAATAGCAGTAGATCAATCCAAGCATAAGCAAGTATTTCTAAAACGTCCTCAAACCAAATCCAAGAAGACAATCAAACTAATTCAAGCAAAAGAAGGGTCCTAAATTTTTTTGGAATTTTGGGAAAATTGTTGCAGCTGTAATAGAAGTGTGACAAGGTATTGCACAACTTGGGAAATAGAAAAAGATAATGATGCTACTTTTGACCCAAGTTCTTCAATCCAACCTTCCCAAAGGTACAAATCCTAACCATGTGAATAAATAATTTGACATCGAACATGGAGGAAACCATTTGATTACCGGTCATGGATGAAAACCGTTAAAATATGTGACGGAAATCATCAATAATGAAAATGGTTCTCAAGGTACCTAGTACATTCTAACAATTGTGAATACATGGTCTTGAAGTCGAACACTTGAAGAATCCATCGAGTAGGGAAAACTAAGTTATTCCCACTACCCAACAGCAATGGAAATTGTCATTGATGACTTCAATCCCCAAAGTCCTAGCATAAACTATAAATCTCATTACTAGAGAAAGATGTGTTGAATTCGATAGGAATATATCTGTTGTAAGGAAGGAATTAAATAATATTCCATCATCCAACACGAGGTAAATCAAATATTGATTGGATATAGAACTGGTACAAATCTTTTCAACAAGCACCTACAAAGACTTGATGTATTGAACTGATACCATAGAGTGGGCGACATAAAAGGTCAAGGAAACTGCAGAATGGCCGACAAATGTTTTATCCTTAAAAAATGAGCACAGAACAATAGTGACTTAGGCAGCTTTTTGACACCAAAGGACCTACAATACAAATATGCAATGTAGGAGACATTGATATATTCTTCATATAATTGAAAAAGTAACTAACCAGAGGAGTAAAAAATTTCAGATTAGGCTTAATCCTAAGGAAAAAGAATAGAAACCAACTGTTGATAGACTAAAACTAGTGCTTTGTTCAAGGATGAAAAGACTTTCCGCCATAATATAAAATACATTTAAATGAACTTCCCTTTCCTTGTTTCTTGTAAAGGTTTCACGAGTCTAAGAAAGCAAAGTCAGGACCTTCTTCATTGTTAACAAGCTCGAAGAAGAGATATAATAATGGTTGCTAAAGCACTGATTCATGGATTTGACGAGCCCAAATTAGTGGATGCTCGATGAAGTTTTCACAATTTGAGAGTCTAAAAATTCCAAATAAGACTATAAAGGGAGACTTTTTCGTAAGGTTAGTCTCCTAAATCCAAATAAGTATAAAATTATCCAGAGGGGAACTCTCTTAGCTCAAGAGAGCTAAGATATTCCTTTTTCATAGTTACTCCTCAAGGTCTGAAAAAGGGTTAAACTATCACCATACCGACGCTCCATCAAAAGAAAGCATAAGGCTTTCGTTTAACAAGCGTGAAGGAAAGAAAGATCACTCGATGCTTTTGTCCTAAAGTTTTAGCAAGAATGACAATGGAATAAAGAACACTCAAAATATTTTTCATAGTTTAATCTAGAGCATGAAAAAAAAGTGAGCTAAACTAGGTTCCTTTTCAAAAATTTAGTCTCGCAGGCCCAAAAAAGAGACAAACCTATATCTGGGAATACTCATCCAGCCACAATCTACTAGAGTATTCCTTTTTTGTTAGTAATCAACATGGTCTGAAAAAGGGTTAAACTTATACCAATGTGGATCTTCTTTCACATCCTTTAATGAGTATGAAGAGACACACAATATCGACAGTCTAGTTATGTTTAAGGATTTAGACCAAATATTAAAGGTAAATCCATACCTTTCCTGTAAAGTTTTAACGAGCCCATAAAAGTCAACTCATGGCCTCCTTACTGTTTTTAACGAGATCGAAGGAAAGACAAAAGAATTCTCTAAATGCGAGGAGACAGGTGTCAGAGGCATGTGGAACTAGTTCCAAGCATGAGGAACAAGCCTAAGCATAGTTCAAGGAACATGAGCAATGTCACGTCCCATCTCCTCTACTCACTGAGAGAGAGGATGCGACTCGACTGTTGTTGCTACTGTCAGGATGACAATCTAGCCACATGAATAGAATAATAAAATGCATATGCAAATGTATATTTCATTAAAATACAACGAAAGAAAAATATATTCAACACATTCAAGCATTCAACACGTTCATGATAATTTAAAACAAATACAGTTGCAGAACTTAAATACACAAGAAATACTTATCTTGAAAAGAAGTTGTCCCGCAACTATCTATGTCGTTGCAACATTCCACCCAACCATAGGCCAGTGTGCTCATCAATCACTCAACACCATTTCCACCCACGAGATGGGCATGATTTACAGAAGCAACTAGGGAAGAGCAGGCTCATACATAACCAAATACACATCAAAACTCAACTAATCCAAACACAATTCGGTTTATCAAGCTTCTAAGGCAGTGGAAAGGAGAATTGCTAAGCTAGTGAGCTCAACCATAGAGTTGTGGACACCTACACAAGATTTGTCTTGGCCTCCACAATACCTACACACCCAACAAATGAAAGTATTCCTTTCACTGCTACACAATCCCTCAGGCCATACCTTCCCTTCAAGTTCTCTTCAGGGTGTGTATAGAATAATAATCATCCCCTCTTGATCTCTATGTGACGTTTCTCTCTTCACTAGGATTATCAAGACAATTCTTGCCTCTTCCATTCCTAATGGTTTAGACCAAAGAAAGGATTTACAGAAAAACAAAACACAAGTGCTGGGTATGGACAAAAACGTTTTGCAACCAAAAATAGATAGGAAAATGGGGAAATCAACCCTGGTGAGCAAAATTTATTTGAGCAAACGTTTATGGGTAAAAACGACCTCTACAAACCCCCAATTTGTGAATCCCTACTGGCCATTCACTCTGTAATAACACAAACGGATTTTTGGGCATGTAGAAATGAGGAAATGACAGAAAAATGTGGAGGTGAAAGCACAAAAAGCTTTAGCTGCATGAGTAAAAGAAGGGAATGGGTGCATAATGGGATGGGCATGCATTTCATGGATTTTTCTTGCCCCATAAGTCAAAAAAATGATTTCCAAAAATGATGGCTTGCCCCAATCCGAATTTGACTTCCATACTCTTCTAATCCCAAGGCATTAACTACCTCAACCAATTTCTGGAAGAAATAATGATTGGGCACAAAAGACAAAATGGGTAGTTGACAACTTTATGGGTTCTCCCACTAAGATTTGGCTTTACCCTATTGGCTCAACGGTTTGAATATTTTCCCTCCCTATTCCTTGTGAAATCATTCCCCCATCTCATTAATGTTGCATTGACATAGCTAGTTGTGGGTATTTTTATTAATTGCATATTTACATGATGTCCAAAATTATATTGTGTCTAGCTAGCACATGAACCATCGACATCTATTTTAATTGTCGATACATACAAATGCTAAATGCATGCTGAGGCCTTCACCTTTAGCTCCTCTCCATGATTTAATAATGCTATTTACATCATTTACAATTAAATGCAATTGGGTTCAAGACTGAGGTGTTACAACCAAGATAAGGGCACTCAGGGAGTGTCTTCTCGAAGTAAACAATGTCAATAAGCAATGGAAAAATGGTACAAAGATGAGAGATGATGATAGTGGAGATGATGCCTTATAAAATGAGCTAAAAGCGTCAAAGCCAACACCAAGCTCATAAGTGAGAGCATAATACATGCAAATGTGGTTACAGTTTGAACAAAAAGGTGAGGCCAGTAAACAATTGTGAATTCAAATAAGAATCTTGTCACCAAGAAACAACAATATGATGATCATGTTCAGAAAAAGAGATCCGATACAGGTCACTTTGGTAGAAACATTTTCAACTTTTATATCTTCAACAAAAGGCATAGTTAAGGAAGAATCAATTGAATAAGTCTCTATAATGCCAAGGCCCAAGGATTTATAGTTAGTAAGATCAACCTCAAGAGGAAAGATAAAGTTGATAGAGGAAATGGAGTCTGCTGAAATAGACTTAGTATCACATGAGTCAAAAATTCTACAAGGAGAATCAAACTCACCAGGATCACTGACTTGCTGCTACAAAGACTCAACAATGCCAACATAGGAGGTTCGATCATCAGATAGACCATACTTAATAAGAAATTCAGGGATTGATTTAACCATAACTAATCCAACATCCATAAGAAGGTTAGAATATATCATAGGAAGAATTCATTTGAGGGATGTAAGACATCCCATATAGAACACATGACTAAACATTTAGTTGGATCAATAGGGTGGAGATCTCGCTCCAAAGTCCCCATTGGATAGATCATCTAGTCAAATACTAGGAATGAGTCCCTAAAATAAAAGCATGATTGTAGAGGCTTCTTCTCATTTCTAATTGAAAATGACATATATGAGACCACATAATTCACCCGTGGTGGGTAGTGTCTACCGAAACACTAGGAATTAACAAAGGATAAACTTGGTCTACAGTCGGGTAAGGAGAGGTATCAACAAATTCTAGCTAATTTACAATGAGAATACTTTCATTGTGAGGGGATTACACCACATGAAAGAGCATAGACACCAAAAATTTCATAGCATATACATAATCACACTTGAGGATCATATTGAAATCCAAGGGGTCCTCTATAACCATAAAATAAACTAAGACGGTATTCCCACACAAATTTTGACTAGGTCTTCGATTTAAGTCCAACGGTTGATTAACGGTCGACATGAGGCTAGATGATCCCACACCTCTCCAATCAAATGCAGACAAAATACTAATAGAGGCTCCTTCATCTACAATACAACGAGAAATTGTGTAGTGTTCAACTTGAACATTCATCTGGAAAGGTGTAGCTAAAGGAAGGGGTGGCTCATTTAGGTTATCCCAATCAAAGTAAGTTATCTAAGGGCTTGTAGGGGTACCACACCTGTTCTATATATGCTCAATTTCTCCAAGCCCTTCACTATTGAGAGTGATTCTTGTGACAATGGACTTGGTGTTGTTCTCCTCAAGATGAACATCCCATTGTGTTCACCACCAAATCAATTTTCGGTTAGAATTTAGCCACCTCTACATATGAGAAGGAAATGATGACTATTTGTCATGTTGTACAGAAGTGGCAGCCATACCTATTAGGAAATCATTTATGCATCAAGGCTGATCACTAGAGTCTGAAATATTTCCTAGAAAAACAAGTCTCATCCCCAACAAGATAGAAATGGGGTAGGAAACTCATGGGTTATAACTTATGAATATGAGATCACTTATAAGAAGGGCAAGGAAAATATTGTGGTGGATGCTCTTTCCTGTACATTTGACGAACCCATTTCTCTTTCCATTATTTCTATGCATATTTCAAACTAGTTACAACTTCTTCAACAAGGCTACGTCAACGATTCTTCATTATTTTAAATCATCCAATGGTTGAAAATAAACCTTCTACTATACCACATTACTCTTGGGATGGTTCTTATTAGATATACAAGGTCATCTGGTGTTTCCAAAGAGTACAAATATTCAACAGGATATCTTCGATGAACTCCATGCTTCTCCATGGACATGGCACTCTCGGTTCCTCAAAATGTATGAGCAGGAACAGCGTAACTTATTTTAGAAGGGAATGCAATGAAAAATTCAAAAGATGGTGGTCGAATATAATACATGCCAATGCAACAAGGGTGAAACAACATTCCTTCCTAGATTTCTCGAGACTTTTCCCATCGATACAAGTATTTGGACATATAATTTGATGGTTTTCATTTAAGGGATCCCTAAATATGGAGGGAGTACTGTAATCTTGGTTGTGGTTTATTGGATCTCCAAATATAGTCATTTTGTTTCTCTCGGCCATCCATAAACCTCCTCCTCAGTCACACAAATTTTCATGGACCAGATATTCCATCTGCATGGAATCCCTTCTTCCATTGTCTCAGACCGTGATGCAACTTTCATAATAATTTTTGGACATAACTATTTCTCCACACTGGAACCAAACTGAATATCAGTTCTAGATATCACTCATAAATAGATGGTCAGACTAAAGTTATCAACAAATTCTTGGAAACTTATCTTCAGTGTTTCACCTCTGAACAATGACATCGGTGGGAAAAGTGGTTCCCTCTCACTGAATGGTGGAACAATACTTCTTACCATACTACATATAAAATTACTCCATATGAAGCATTATATGGTTAGGAACCACTAATGGTCCTTTCATACAACCCCAACAATTCACCATTTCAGGAAGTTGACACGGTTCTTCGAAACCAAGATCAAATTATTCACATTTTGTAGGACAATCTTCAAATGGAAAGAAACCAAATGAAACAACAAGCAAATCAACACCATTCTAAGTTCACTTTTCAAGTTTGTTATTTGGTCTTTCTTCATCTGCAACCTTATAATTAATCCTCCTTGAAACTCAAAGGGAATCAGAATCTGGATCCAAAGTTTTATGGCCCATATAAGGTTCTTCAGAAGATTGGGTCTATTTCTTGTAAATTGAAACTTCCTCCTTCATCTCGCATTCATCCAGTATTTCATGTCTCTTTTCATAAGAAAGTTATTGGAACCAACATCAGAGCAAAAAATATTTTACCTAAACTAGATAATGAAGGATCCATCATTTTGGATCCAGCATCCATCCTCAATAAGTGCAGTCGTCATCTTTACTCTCGATCCATCAAAGTGGTATTAATTCAGTGGCATGTCATGCAACTAGAGGATTCTACATAGGAATCACTCCTTCATATTCAACAACAATTTCCACATCTAAAGCTTTGAGGACAAATATTTTTTAAGAGGGAGGGGATGTTAGGAACCTGTGTCAACCCTTCTCTTTACTTCGTTATTATATTTTTGTTGGATGCATATGCTTTGTAAGTCTTCCCAGATTATATTTTATTATCCCACATTCAAGGGGATTAGAATTAGTTTAGATTAGACTTAGTATATAAGTACATGTTGAGGCAAATTAAAGCATCCATGAGTTATTTTGTATTTAGCTTGCTCAAAGGAGGTTTCCCCCGCGAAGTGGCCTGCGATCAATAAAATATCTTCTATGCCTTTCTATTTCTGATATATAATGCATTTTAATTTTTTATTGTAGGATATCCCTCATAGGATTAGATGGCTCCTAAGTTCAGTCTATAACTGCTAATACAGGATGATCAACCCTTGCACAATAAAGTCATGCTAAGGAAGGAGGTGGGGTGAAGGGAAAGAGACAATACCAAAGTATTTATAAAGGGCTTACAAATCGGGTTAAGATAACATTCAAAGGGAGACACCACTTCCCAGTGGTCTTACACAAGAAAGGGACCCATGAGGACCCCAAAAACAATACCAGATCACCCCGAACATGCCAAAAAAAGTGAAAAAAATGCTGAAACATGGAATACACATGTTTCCTAAAGGTAAAATTTTCATATGATACACATGCATACCATTACAAACTTGCGTATGGGTTAGGGATACACTATTGTGCAATGCAACAATCATGTATGGGTGGTGGAAGGCATAAAAAGGTCAAACTTAGCCTCAAAAAAGAAGGGAAGGTTCCTAAAAAAGCTTAAGGATGACTCTTAACCTGAAAGAAGAACTCATACCTTCAAATACACTAGAAAAACTATACAAGGATACCCCAAAATAGACAAGCTATCCCCAATAAAGTCATCATTTCTATTGTTAAGGAATTGATCTTACAACTAGGTTTGAGGCCACCAACATACTATGGGTTTACAGACTAATGTAAAAGACTTTGAAAGTGTAAATTTAAACAATTTTTCAAGGGTTATAAGGTTTGATACCTCATGCATTGAAGGTTAATCCAAGTTTCCTCTTTATCCCTATTCTTTCTCCCCAACCAAGAGACCTACAAAACAACTTCAAACCTTCATCAAACCAATTTGACCACATGTAAAACAATGATAATCAAGATAATATGAAATCCTAATGTCATCAACATTAAAATATGATCACAAATTGAGATTCAATATCCCTTACATAATTATTTGGAAAGGGAATAACAACAAAATTTTATTAATCAATGGAAGAAGTTACAAGTGCAAGATATACATTCTCCTCATGCAACTCACCTTGTAAAACCATTGATATAGATCTCTTGCTTCTCTCCTCCAATATTCTCAGTCTCCAAGATTTGCAACAAAGTTATATTACAACTAGGGAAAAGGTGGGGCGGATGAGAGTCCCAATGCCACCAACATAATAATACCAAAGGCTAAGTCCCCTTCATGTTCCCCTATCCCTCTCTTATATAACAATCTGAAGAGTTAGGGTCAGTAATAGGTCAGTTACAACTAAGGATGAAGTTCCAAAACCACCCAAATTTTGATAATTTATATTTTTAAACACTTTATGGGATATATGTTGTTTTCCCACCAACAAATCGTGTATACCAAGTTGAAAAAAATAGTTTTCCCACGGGCAAATCTCATATCGGTCAAAAGGAATTTTTCAGGGTATTTCCAATATTTTTCAAGAGTTGGTTTGTTATGTAAAGTTTTTCCTCGGTACGATACCTTTCAAACAGTCCAGAAAATATGTTAAATGGATCTACAAAAATCTTGATATGGCCCTTCCATCCATAGGTGTCGTTTAGGTGACTAACAATAGTTTTCATGAACTATCATCATGAGACAAAACATGTAAATGTCGTCAAAGATGGATAAGTGCCATTTTTTGCTATAACAATAGTCCTAAAATTTCTCCTAATTTTTGGAGTCTATGAATGTATTTAAGAGAAATTATGATATTGAGAAAAGGGAGTCTTTTTCATTGGAGAAGGATTGTTGTAGTATGTTGCGCTCTAAATTGTATGACTTTTTAACCTGCTACAATCGAGTATGTATTTATTTGAAAACTGGCTAATGTGAGATGGACAAAAAATTTTGCATGTAATGATTTGGTAGGTATCAAATACAAATTTTATTTGTTATTTTTTGTCCTCCATTGAGTTGTCTGTTCACTAATTCACATTTTCTTAAATCTTAACATTATTTTAGATTTGTATGTTATAATGAATGATACTATTAATTCACATGAATTTGTTCATAGGGTTTATGCTTGATGTTTCTTTGGGAATTCGATGGCTTAGTGACATATTAATTCTAAAATAAATCTTGATTTATAAGCTTTTCCTTTTATTAATCTCCTAGTAGGTTTCCCTGCTAGGATATTTTAATCATATCAAACTTATTAAACATATTTCTTATTAGAGTCACTTATAATAAACCCACAAAGCAACTATAATTCTGTTTTGAATATAGAAACCCTAATATAACGGAGGACTAAAACTGTCCATAGAGATCATCCTAAATGACTTGGAAATAGGAATATTTTTTAGGAAATATTTTGAGGTTCTCGGATCATATTCTTTTCCTTTGCATTAACATTTAAACCTGTTTTTAGGAATCAAAAAATGGTGCTACAAGGAGAGTAGGTAAGTAATTAATGGTTTGAAGGAATAAAAGAAAAAATCCTCCTCATTCCCTAGTTGCTACTTAGAGTTGTGTAATCCCACCATCCACATTCATCGCTACTGCAATTTCACAGTTGAAACCATTTTGACACCTACCCCACAGTCCAAAAATTGTCCAGGTGTTCTCATTTTTCCCATGCCCCAATATCAAGATTCCACACTTCATCCTCTAGCTAAGAATGCTTAACACACCTTTGCAATTCCTACCATAACCCAATATTTTTTTGAACGATTTAACCGACGCTTTAGGGATTTTGTGAACGGCACTAAAAGATATGTTGCAAGTTTTTCAATAAGTTACCCTGAATCCCAATATTTCATTCATTTTAGTTCCCCACTTCAATCCCTACATATAGTTTTGACAGACCAATTGAATTATGTTTTCATTGTAGATATTAGTTTTTTTCTATTTGGATTTAATTCAAAAGAAGGAGGATCATACCAACGTCCATCAACACCTATTTCCCCACCTAGTACTCCTTGTGGAAATAACTATGGAAATAGTTCTTCTAATCATCATATCTCTAGTTCATCTGAGGAAGAAATAATTCCTCTCCATATGGATAATAATCAAAATATTCCCTAGATCGATCAAGATGCAGTATCAGTTCCAGGTGTGCAACATGCATTACCAGAAAACCATCAAACGTTTTTTCCCATTTGATCTTGGTGATAGGAAACTAACTAATGACCACATCAAGAAATTTATGTTAGCAATCCACTTATGTAATGTAATACATGAAGATGTGGTATGCAGGTTGTTTCCTTACACCTTTGAGGGTAAAGCTTCAACCTAGTATTTTTCTCTTCATCCCCGAATGATAAATTCTTAGAATCAATTCAATAAACTATTTTTGGAAGAAATTGGTGATGAAAAAACACGAGAAGATAAAGTTATTGAGTTATCTACAATGAAATGTAAAACAAAAAAAGGAAAAAATATTTTAATTAAATATTCCTAACACTTAAAAAATAGATTCTCGCTAAATCAATGTCTACAGAAGATCACTTGGTATCATATTATGTAAAAGACATTCCAACTCCCTTAGGCATGTGGGTGAAATGAATGCATAAACCAACTCTACAACAAGTGTTCGATGAAGCTATGTTGATAGAAAAGGATATGTTAAGCCTTAAGGACAGTTCTGATATCAATACTAATCAACCAAGTACTTTTGAGAAGAAAACTAATCCCAAAAAAAAATTTAACCCTCTAAAGAAAGACCAAAGTTCTTTTGATTTTGAAAATATTCAGAAAGTTCCGCTTAATGTATCAAATGAATTTTATACCTATAAAGAAACGTGAATGAACAGAAATCCAATACACGAGGCTATTTTAGGTATCATTATTATAAACAACCTTATCAACAACCTCACAATCAACAAGTACCTCCCTATGAAGGGATGAATATTGATGATGTGGTATTTGTATTAAAATATCTACTTATAGGACCATAACCTACCTTAGAAAACTCAGATAATAATTTGAGTGAAATCCTTGGAGAAGATGAAAATGAATTGGACAATCACAATGCTCATTATGTTAATCATTTCTTAGAAATTCTTGGGTATGATGAAGGAGACAATGAAGAAACATTTTATGTAGTTCAGCATCCATATAGCACTTGAGGAAAAATACAACAAACTCAAGACATCCATTCCACCTCTAAAATTCCACCTACAAATTCTAAAATCAATCCTCAAAAAGATAATACAACTTTTGACCTAGAATATGACCATGTGGAAGATTTTAAGAATGTAAAGCTAATATATCTATATTTGAAATATTGAAAATCCTTCAAATTATAGATAAATATGAAAGTAGTTTATCTCCTACAAAGTAGAAGATTATTGAAAAGAATATACTAGAAAACCCTTTTCCAAAGAGAACTTAACAGTCACCTATTACGTCCTCCGCTAGGAAAAAAGTGAAAACACCACCTTTTCTATTGTCTTTTGAAATTCTCAATAGGAATGTCCACAATTGCATGGTAGATTCTAGTGCATATTCAAATGTAATGCCATTATTTGTCCACTAAACTCTAAATGCACAAATACAACCTTCACAAACACATAAAGCACAATTATATAGACCCAAGGTAAAGGTTGTAGGAGAATTAAAAAAATGTCCTCGTTAGACTCTCCTGAAATCCTAGGATATATCAAACTATTGATATTGTTGTAGTTGATGTCCTTGAAGCTTATGGGATGTGGTTAAGTCATGATTGGTCTCAAAAACTTAAAGTATATTTTGCAACAGACTGACCACACGTATGGCTACCATATCAAGGCAAGTCTAAAAAAATGAAAATTGAAAGGGAACCATATATTAAACAAATTGTTACCGATCTTGATGATCTTGGTGAACCGTCCATAACAATTAATGAAAATTTGGGAAACCATTCTATGGATACATTTTTTGGAAACTTTCCTGATGATATGTCTCCTATTGCTCAACCTGAAAATTGATAAGAAGTAATTAACTTTCATCAAATTGAGTCTTCTTAGTGCATGTTTTATAATGTCCTATAAAGACAACACCAAATTTAAGCTAGATAAAACTTGTCAGACTTTGTTTTTTAAGGTTCTAAATCTAAACATGGACCTAGAGCATGGTGTGTTTTAATTGATACAGAAGGAAACAAAACTATATAGCTTATCGATTAGTGTTTGGATGTACAAAAAATGTGGCTAAATATGAAGCCTTAATTCAAGGTATTATAAAATCCTTTGATTTAAAAGATAAATTTATCAAAGTTTTTGGTGACTCAAAAATCATTGTTATAAAAATAAGAAAAAACATTCACTATGTATCAACACATTTAAAGAATTACGAGATAGATTCTTGGGATTTTATTAATCATTTTGAAGCTTTTAACATAAACTTCGTCCCTAGATCACAAAACTTTGATGCAGATTTAGTAGATAATGTTGCTTCTAGATTAAATCCTACAAAACAATTTGCACGAGATGCATTCTCTGTTGAATTAATATGCATAGCTACGATACATTACAATTTCACAAACTAGAAATTGTTCCATGATGATCAATAAATTGTCAATTTCATGATAGCCAATTATACTTTCAAAGATGTATCTATTGATGAAAACACTCATGATCAATCATTAATAGAACTTCAAAACCCTTTGAACTCACAAATAATTAATGATTTAATACCCATATCGGTTGTCAGGATTAATTTTTTTATGATTTATAGGATAAGATAAAAAAAGGTAACCAATTGCAAAACGAATAGTTCTTGTATGAATTATGAAATAGTGAATTTAGGAACTGAAAATAATCCTCAGAATATCAAATTAGGTACTCAATGCAAACTTGCAGAAAGAGAGGATTTCATCAAAGTGGTTAAAGAATAGAAAGATGAATTTTCTTAGACACGTGATGATTTGAAAACATTTGACACTAACATTGTGCAACACAATATACTCGTGAATCCTAATATTAATCCTTATCAATGAAAACTCAATAAAATGGATCCCAATTTAGAACCGTCTATTAAAAAAGAATTAAATAAACTTTTATCAGCTAGAATAATCTTTCGTGCCAGGAACACTTAGTGGATAGAAAATTTAGTTCCAGTACGAAAGATAAATGGAGATATTCACCTTTGTGTTGACTTTCGGTATCTGAACAGAGCTTCGAAAAAATATAAATACCCAGTACCCCCAATGGAACAAATTTTACAGAAGGTATTTTGTTCAGAGATGTTTTCATTATTAGATGGATTCTCTAGTTACAATAAGTTTCTAGTCTCGCATTCATATCAATTCAAGACTAGTATCAAAACACCATGGGGTACATTTTCATATCGAAATATTCCTTTTGGATTAATAAATGTAGGTTCTACTTTTAAGAGAGAAATGGACGTTGATTTTAGGGGTTTACATAAAAAATCTTTTGTTTTCTACCTTGATGATGTAACCATTTTTTCAAAAAGGAGACAAGACTGAGTCTATCACAATTAAGACAAGTATTGGAATAATGTAGAAAGTATGACATTTCATTCAATCCTAAGCAATCACTTTTTTTTTTACTGAGGGTAAGTTACCAGGTTTTGTAGTTTCCAAACATAGCATAATGATTGATCCTGAAGGAATGGAAGAAATATCTCAGATACATTTTCCTATTTCGAAAAAATATATGGCATCATTTTTAGGAAAGATAAATGTTGTAAGGATATTTGGCTCTAGTATTTCCCAAATTGTTAAACCCTTATAGTATATGATAAAAAGGATGTGGAATTTAGGTGGAATGATGATAAAAAACAAGATTTTTGTAGAAATAGGGAAGCTACTGCTGAAGGTCCTATTGTGATATCCCCAAATTTTTCAAAGGATTTTACTTTATAAAAATTGTTTCTAACCTTTCTTATGTTGTTGTACTAACACAACAAAATTATGAAGGAAATGAAATTCCAATATCTTTTATGGGCTCTACTTTGCAAGCAGCCGAGATGAATTACCCAAAAGTTGATAAGCAAGCTTATGTTATTTACAAATCAATTATACATTTCAAATATTACCTATATAACTCTCAAATGAAAGTTATAGTCCCTTACTCAATAGTAATAAATGTGTTAATTCATAAAGACTTAGGAGATAAATGTGCTCATTGGGTTACCATGTTACAAGAAAATGATTGGGAAATTCATCCTATTAAAATTGTTCATGGGAAAGGATTATGTAAGTTAGAAACTTAATCAATAAACTCAGAAAAATATCAAGAAGAAAAATGGGATAATGAGGAGAAGTCTAAAGAAGGCCAAATCTATATTCTCCCTCATGCAATATACTACTGGTAGAGTGATATTAAATTTCTATTGATTCGAGGGTATGCTCCTCAAAACCTTGATCCCAGGAAAAGGAGATCTATCAGGATCAAAGATGCTCCCTACGAATTAATCAACGATCTTCTTTATAATAAACATTGATGGTATATTGTTGCGATGTGTTGAAACGGATAATACCTACAGAATAATAAGAGATTTACATGCAGGTCATGCTGCTGGTCATTTTAGAGAAGAGACAATGATGCATAAGATTACAAAAGAAGTATATTATTGTCCAAATATTTTCAAGGATGATCACACCTTTTCTCGCAAATGTAAATATTGTCAAAACGCTGCTGGAAGAGTTGAGAAACTTGTAGTTCCATTGCAACCAATTGTTATGGATACTCCTATTCAACAATGGGTTTGGATATTATTGGTCCAATAAACCCTCCATCCTTTGTGAAACATATTTATATTCTAATTGTTATAGATTATTTTACTAGATAGGTAGAAGCAGTCCCACTAAAGGTGGTCAACACCAACCAGGTGATTTATTTCCTTGAAACGAACATTATAAAAAACTTTTGGTGTTCCTGAATTCTTAGTTTTTGAAAATGCATCATATTTTTATTCTTTTGATCTTACTCAATTTTCAATGGACAAAAATATTAAAATCAAGTACTCAACTAATTATTACCCTCGCGGAAATGGTTTAGTTGAATCAACTAACAAGAATCTAATCAAAAAATTGAAGAGAATTGTAGAATATAATCATAGAAACTAGCATACATAATTAACCAATGCTTTATGGTCTGACCAAATAATACCTAAAGATGTCATTGATAATTCAGCTTATTGTATTCTTTATGGAAAATAAGTTGTTCTACCTCTTAATCTAGATTTACCTTCACTTCAACAAGCTCGATCTGTATAGGATCATGTTTTTTTTTCATTAGAACATAGGATCAATGATCTACTTCAGTTAGAGTAAGAAAGAGACAGATAAAAAATTAAATTTATCCAAAATCAATATTTGGTTGAAAGATGGTTTGATAAAAAAACCTCTTCTCAAAGAAATTTCCCAGTAGGACACCTTGCTTTAAAATTGGATAAACCACATGAAGAAAAAAGTTAGCATACTAAGTTCCAACGATTATGGTTAGGGCCATTTACTGTTGTTGAACAATTACCCCCTGGAACTTTCATTTTACAGACATTGGAGGGGCATCTAGAGACTTATCTAGTGAATGCTTGAAACAAAAAATTAATAATTCTCCTAGTATGTGTACACTAGGTCTATACATACTTTAGAATAGTTTGGTTTTGTTTTTAGTTTTATTTGTCTCCTTGTCATTGTGAAAGCATCATGCGTATAGATTGGATGGATCTTCCATAACCGAGGAGATGGAAGTAGTACTAGAACTAGAGATCGTGTAGATGGTGTTGGTTGTTTCCGAGGAATAAACTGGAGGGTGGATCTCCTCAAGGATGATAATGTCGGACTCGTGGGAATGTTTGTGAAGGTCATAAAGGAGAAACCGGTACTCGGGAAAGTTTGGATAATGGTGTGAATAATGACCATATTGGCCACAAATTGCACATGGGTGGTTGGTTTGCAGTGACTTTTTCTTGACCGTAGGTAAGGCTGGCACATTAACAGTTGGGATGTCTTCGGTCTTGTCTATATAGCACATATGGTTGCGATACGATAGGAAAATCAGGACAATTCTATGTCATGTGGCCTTGGAAATTGCATAAAGCACATATAGGATAAGGACGAGGTTCTGTCGTCGCTTTGGGCGCCTTGCTTCCAGTCTTCTTCTTCGGAGGAGGGGCAGGAGTAGAGACAAGATAAGTCATTTGTGTACTATGAAGTGGGTGCAACATCATCTCAATGGGTTGGAAGAGAGTCAACACCACTTATGGAAATAGGGGTGGGTTAGGGAAATTGAGGTACCACATAAGAATACCAAAGGTGAACCCAGGCAGGTTGAGAGTAGCCATAACAGGATTTCTTATGCTATTGGATGGTGGAAAAAGGAAGGGAATTGTGTGGATGGGTAGTGAACCCTAATAATTCCTCGAGGACTATGGTTAGGGTTGTGACTGAGGTTGCGAGGAGGTTGAAATGATACCAGATTTGATAGTGCAAAAATCTGATATATCAGTTGATGAAGGAGGAGGTGGTAAGAATAAAAAGGTGTCCGTCATAGGCACGTTGGAAAACAAGCTCGGGCCAACAACAGACAGGGATGGTATGGAAACATTGTCGGTGGTAGTGTTGATAGTGGGAAGGACGCATTTTGGTGTGGTCGGACTCTTTGGATCATAGTACGTTAGTTGGTCAATGGTTACGATCTTCCCATCATGGGGGAACATCAAGAGTTGAAAGACGGTAGAGGAAATGGCTTTCATTGCATACATATAACTACGTACTAAGAGGTGGTTGTAATCGAGTTGGGCATTGACAACCCCAATGTCAATCAACACTTTTTTTTGGCTAACTCAATAGTGACATTCGTGAGAATTCCTTAGGGTTGAGTAGAGTGTCCATCATAGGCAGAAAGGGCGGTGGAAGAAGGTTGGACGGTTGGAAATCCAAGTTTCTTCCAAAAAAATGTTTACATAACACAGGTGGATTCCCCCTCATCAATGATGCATCGATGAATAACCAAGTTATGAATCATGACCAAAAATTGCAAGGATACAGATGATGGCATCCAGGTTTCTCCTTGATCTAGTTCAAAGGTGATCAATCTAGAGTTAGAGGGATCAACAGAACCTAACATGGATAATAGCACTTTACGTTGTGAAGTACAAGTTTTGAGGACTTACAAAGCAGACATGGTCATGGGAGATTGGGCCAAGTCAACAACAATACTATATTTTAGCGCAACTCTGGCAGTGGCATTGTTTGCGATGCGACGCAAAGGAACCCTGGGACTTTGTAAGTCCCGTCCATATGAGGTCTCAAAAAATGAAAAGACATATCAGCAGTAGAGGAAATAAACGTCGCAGATGGGTCAACAGTTTTTGTTGTGGAACCATACTGGTTTCGTTGAGTCTAGAGGTTGACATCATATGCTAACGTCATGAGGTAATGGACACCAAGATCAATGGGTTGAGCCACAGGTGGTTGCAGAAATTTGCAGGGCCAAGAGCTAGGTTGCAAGAATCCCTTGGTGTGGTAGGGGGTTTTGGAGCACCATAGGTGGAGGGCCCGATGGTGCTAGGTTTGGCTGAACCGGAGCAGCCATGTTAGGGTCACTTTGACTATCGTTTTGGAGTAAGTGGTGGACCTAAGTCAAGTGAGGACATTTATGGCTATAATGGCCACAGGTGTTACAGATGGTGCATAGATGACTGGTCTGTAACTATGGGTTCTTCCCACGTCGAGTGGGATGTTGGGGATTTTGTGTAGGCGGTTCTGCTCCATTATTGTTTAGAGGGTGGATTGGTGGAAACCACCTTGAGTTTGGTTGTTTCCATGATTCCTACCTCTTTTATTCCTTCCCTGCCCTAGTTGGTTATTGGGGATGGGTTGGTTAGGGAGGTTCTGCTATGCGTAGACCTGTGCTAGAGGAGCAGGAGGATTTGGGTCCAGAGCTGGAATAAGTTGCATTGGTGGTGGGTAATAAGCAGGAGCAGTTCGTGGGGCTGCAAAGCCAGTCGTTGGCCATTACATGAGTTTTTCAAACAAGTCAGTCTATGAATGTGAGGGTTTTGTGCAAGATGCACATAGGACAATGTGGCTTCGGAATGAGCTGTTATGCATGAAATATCAAGGGCGTAACCTGGATGCGCATAGGAATGTGTTTCTCTGGAATGAGTCATTATGCATGAAGGATCAGAGGTGTAATCTGGTTGGGAAACACTATGGGTGTTACCGAGATAGGGTGGCATCAGATGAGAAGTCAAATAAAAATGAGCATGTTGGGTAATAGAGTCGATAACTCCATCATCAGCATGATATTCCCCCAACGTATCTCGACGTGAGGTTCCAACATGGGGAGAATCGGGTATAATGGTCTATAAGTAACCTGATTGGGCATATATAAGATCGAATTGTTGAGCCATTAGGATGGATTCCTCCTTGGTTTGTGGGCACTGTGACACCATGTCCTTGGAGATGGGGGGAAGTAAGGTACTAAGGAACCCATCTAGGAATATTCTATCATCTAACTGGATATTACAAAAGCTACGACGATGTCACCATTCATGGATATGGTCCATGATATGGGTAGTTGTGTTTTTTCTAGAGGATAATAGAATTTCTACACCCTCATCATATCGAACGAGTAACTGGAAGTATTGTAGAAACATCGAGGCTAACGAGGAGAAGTCTGAGTAGGTGGAATGTGGTAGTTCAATGTACCACTTGGCCGCAACACTTGTGATTTTGCATTGGAACAACCTCAATCAAACATAATCATCCACTATGCTTTTAGAGGAACACCATAAGTGGAATGACATTATGTGGTTTTGGGGGTCCTCTCCCACCTTTCCCTAAGACTTAGGGATGTATGAAGGGAGTTTGGTAGTTATAGGATGCTAACATGGGTTATGATGAATTGGGTCATTGGTCAACTGTTCCAATTCAAGCAGGTTGATACTAGCCATAAAAGATAGAATATAACTGAAAGTGGATCGTGAAGGGCTAGAAATGGTGTTGGAGAGAGCAAGAGTATAGTTCACATGTGTAACTGGGGGTGGGTAAAGTTGACTTTCAATAGTGGGAATAATCACTCGTATGGTAGGAATAACCAAAATAGGTGTGGCGGGGCCATTTCCCCCAGGTATAAATTGTGGAATGGTAGGAACCACAATGGTTAGAGTGGGGTCACCACTAGTGGGTAGCAGACCAACAGTAGTGTGCACAGTGGAAAATGGCCCACTAGTACCAGGACTTGTCAGTCCAGTGGAAGGGACACCCATAATGATGGGTTAAATGGACACAAGCCCACTCCCAACCGTCCCCCTTGGAAGGGATCAGTATATGCACCAACCATGCAGCTAGATGGGGTAGTGAACAAGGCAGGTTTGGATTGATAGGAATCTAAATCAAACTTAGAGGTTGTGTGTGGCTTCGAAGGTGGTGAACGATGTCGAATATGGATTCGATGGTGATGGTTCAAAAAAATGAACTAATGGTTGTGCCCCCTAATCCTATGTGAGTAATGTGGTGGAGCTATGATGATGTGATGGAGTAGTACTTTGTAATGGATGGAAACTCAAGAGTATAAACTGCAGGATAAAAAACCCAACTACAGCCGAGTGTGCAGAAGGAGATCGTAGAAATGGTGTCTCACAGTCCAACAAAAATATCTAAAACCCAACTGCAATAATGGGTTACAGTAAGTCGAGTATACAACAGAGTGGCCAAGAAGCCAACAAGCATCACTACCTAGAAACAAAAATGACCCACTAACCTATGGGATATGATTGCAAGAAAACTCATAGATACAAGCTGGAAGGCCCTCACAAATTGTATCCTCAACAGGGTGATGGAATCCTAGTAGGACAATATGAAATGGAAGAGCAAATAGGATAAGAGAATCCCACTACCGAGAAGGGCCTATGGGTAAAATATCCCTAAAAAGAATGGAAACTAGGATATCTCATTCATGAAACGTCCAATTCGTTTCCTGGAACTTAATCCCTTTGGCCCCCGACCCCCGGCAAGGTGATACAAGGAGGACTGTGAAGGGTTATCCTTCGATACAAGATGGAGTGCGGTATTCCACCCTGAATTCTAGAGACCCTTCATTGCGGCTTACTCCTACTGAGGAGGGGGGGGGGGGGCGACATACTGGCCTTGACCGTTTCAACAATTACAAGAGGATTTTGGTCCCCTAATGGAAAAAAACTATGTCTCAAGATGTGAGTGATAGAGAAATGTTGTTTGGATGCTTATCCCTAGTGTCCTAACTTAGCTACAATATATTTTTGTCCTCAAATGAGGTTACAATGTTGGTTGTATTAAGTTATTTTTAAGGCTAGCTTGGGATCATGAACCAAGTGTTTTTGTCTTAGGGTGTGATCTCCATGCAAATGATGTGTACAAATCCCGCAATCCTACAGTGAATATGTTCCAATACCACTGTCGAGATGGAAAAATGCAGATAAATAACAATAATGACAATAAAATATCATGCAAAATCACAATTATTTCTACCAGAATATAAAATAAACATAAGTAAATGAGCAAATAAGGAACTTACCAAGGTGTAGAAAACACACATAAGGTCTCGACTACCAAAATAAACTCAAGAGGCTTACGTACAAGGAAAAGAATATGTCAAAACAAACCAAGGGGCCGTAATAGATCAGATCTAAAAAGAAACAGGTCGAGAAGGGATAAAACATAGACAGGGGGTCTGTAACAAGGATATTAAACACCAAAACAGATTAAAAAACTGTAGGTCGTACCTGTCAACGAAATAGGAATGATCATGGTCGCACAAAACTAGGAAACAATCACGATCATGATAGAAAAATAGTCAAAAGACTCAGTGTCACGTCCCCATACCTCAACCGGTGAAGAGGACGCGACAACACCAACATGACAGGAAAACAACCCCCATGAACATAAACAAACATCAATGGTGGAATTAAAACTTACAAGCATACATAGATGCAGGATGAACCAACATTCAGCGGAAGCAACAGACATACATTTCCAGCATTAATCATGTTGATCATTTCTCACGAAACAGTAGATTAATTGCAGAGATAAAATAACCAGCAGCACTTATCTTTTTACGAAGAACTCACCCACAACCAGCTACGTCGCTGCAATGTTCCACCCAACCATAGGCCAGCGTGCTCATCAATCTCTCAGCAACGCTGCCACCCCCGAGCTGGGCATGATTCCTCCAAGGATAAGGGTCAACGCCGGCTTACACATAGCCGAGGGGCACAATCAGCCAAACCAACACCGCTAGGTTTATCAGGCCATCAACAACCGGCCAAGCCAGCACAGTACGAAGACCAACCCCTGCTTACACACAGCAAAACAATCCCTTCACAGCCCTGTGACGAAGGAAAAGACAACCATGGATAATCCCAAACAAAAGATGAGCATAGCACGGAGTTGTTCTTGGCCCTATCATGGCCGAAACAACTCAGCTGCAACCCATACTAGGGTACTTCAACAGCCACGAACACACAATGAGTGATAGCAGCAATCCACAGTCCCAAGACAGGGAAATTCGACCAACAAGTCGGAATCAAGAACCCAGAGCACACACAATTCCTCCAGGTAACGTCTGGGTAACCTACACAGTCCCAAACAAAGGAGAAAAACCAACTCCTAGCGTGGACAGAGAGAAACTCAACCAACGGATTAGAAATCCATAGTGGCCCAAAACGAATTTGAGCACCACAGCCAACAAAACGTAGGGAAGAGAACAGTCCCAAAACGTAATCAGTGAGCACGGCTCACGGCATGGAAAAACGACTCCAATGGTCTATGCGTGAGGTAACTTGCACTAGACCACAAAACATAGGAAAACATACCCGATTTCACTCTGTGGAAAATGTGAATGTCCACTGGTAAGCAGTTCCCTTCCTGGTCGCGTGAGAAGGTAAGGCTGTGAGAGAACAACTCACTGGTCTCTACGCGAGTGGAAAGAACGCCACAACAGGCCGACAAATCTGCGCGAGAGTGAGCAGCAGACGGTATTCCTACATGAGGATGAACAGACAGTCGTGAGGCACCAACTACCCATAGGAGAATGGAGTCGTGGTAGAGTGGAGTGAAGGCAGTCATGGGTGGAGTGGGTGTGTGGGAAAAGGACTGACAGTCCTGCCACCCCACTCCCAAAAACATTAACTGCCTCAACCACCAACAACCATTAACTCCTCAACCAACAACAAAGAAATAGTAAAGAGGTTGACAAGGGAAACAAGAAAGGTGGAAAAACAAACAAGGTGGCAACACATGGGTTTTTTCCCCCATAAACCAAGGTTTGACATCCCCCACACCTTATCCTTTGGAACCATGCCCTTTTCATTCAACGTTGCACTAGTTTTATTTGATGTGCGTGTTTGCATGATGCCGAATTATAATGTGCCAAATAGCACGACATAAACCATCGGCAACTACCCCTATTGCGGAAACATGCACAACCGAATTGATGATGGGGATTTTCCCTTGAGCTCCTCACCACGATTAATTACAATATATACACCATGCAAACGGGGTCAAAACCGGGGACATTACACTCAGCTCGCATAATACAAAGGATTAAGCATGACAGGTCGCTCGAAACCGAGTCACAGTAGTGACTGGGGTCGCTCCAGAAGTTGGGACAGGCATAATATCACTTTCTGATCCAAGTCGCATGTGTCAGGGAAAAATATGTGACTTAGGTTGTGCTTATCGAGCTAAAAGGTGTGACTGGGTCACAACTTTCGACTGGATAGGTGCAACTCAGCTCAAACTGGAAAATTTTCAAAATGGTTGTCGGCTAGGGCTGGGGGGGAGGAACTGAAGCTATACTGGTTCGAATCTGTCACGAGAGGGTCATATTTGTGATGGTTGAAGGAAGTAAATGAGAAGAAACCAATAGAAAAAACCTGAAAAAACAAAGATCTGTATGGATTGACTGGGCGGACTCCCCAAAACTGTAGTGGGGATTTCTCTCTAGCTATGTGCAAGCACCAACCTTATCTCATCTAGAGCATAAGGAATATTTCAATAATAAAAACATGAAATAAAAATAACAAGAACAAGATTTTTTTAATTTTCATGGTATATAATGCAAAACAAGACACAACAAAATATACATTTTTTGAAATGTTAGGCCACCGTAGGTGTCCTAGAAAATGGTTTCGGAGCTCCACGGTTTTGGTCTCCAATCTATTCCACTTGTGGTTGTCGGATGGGGAATGTGGATCCAAATGGTTATGGAGAAATATAAACATACATCATGGGAAATGGCGTGGCAAAATAATGGCAGAAAAATATGTTGTGTGACTCAAAGCAAATGGAGAAAAGTGTTTTGGGGGAGTCCTTCACAATGTATTTATAGAATGGTCCAAGGGTTTTTGACCCATCGTAAGGGCCCATGGAATTTTATTTTCCATGGTATTTATCTATGGTATTTTGACCCATTCTCATTTTTAGGGTTTTTTGGTCCTTTTTGGAGAGAGTGGTGATAAACCACAATAAATTCTCAACTTCCTTTCAATTATGAGGAAGGAATAATGATGTTTTGGACCATATTTATTTGAAATACAATTTTGAAAATCAAAATGAAGGAAATAATGGGGGGAATATGATGTATGGGTATGGTTTAGACCATAGAGATCTAGGTGAACAAATCTTTGTGTTAACATTATCACTCTCCATCTTCATGTTGCGCAATTTGTTCTTCAAACCCTCTTTTGAGTAGGGGCCTTCTTCTCATAAAGATTTGTGAGTTTGTCGAAACACTCCTTTGTCATCTCCAATGGTGTGATCACTGACATGAGGTTTTCCTTTATGGAGTAATATATGATCCTCATTTCCTTTCCTTGATTCTTCTTGTAGTTTGCTCTTACTGCATTTGTAGTGGTCTCTTGGATCACGGAGGTCACAAAGAATCCAAATCATGATCTTCAAGAATATTGATCACCCTCACCTTCCATGTATTGAAGTTGGATGTTAGTTAGAGTCAATATTCCAACTGGAAGGATATTGATGCCATTGCTTCTATTTCTTGCTAAATTCTTCAAGATCTATGGAGGCCTAGAGTTCTTGCACAAAAATAATATTTTGCACGCCCTTTCTCTAATACCATGTTAGTGACTGAGAAAAAATATGAAGATAATTGAACTTTAAAAATTTAATCCATAATAACAGTGCATATAAATCTCAGGATTAGTCCATAGACATAAATCAAACCATAGAACACATGATATACCATGGGAAAACCCTCCACTAACTCGGAGGATAGAAAACCCAACAAACAATTTTAGAGTGCGATTGATAATTGGTAGAAAATTATTGCAGCACAATAGCATATTTCCTTCACCGAGAGCACCAGAGAGTGGATATCAAATAGAACACCGTATATAAGTTTCCAAGTGCATAGCACTTTAATAACAAGTCAAATTAGGTTATACAAAAAAGATAGAATGGTTTCATGCATCAATAAATTATTAACACTTAGAACACTGATAAATATTCAATCATGTGCCCCTCATTGACTTGGTGCCAAGCTGACACTCCATAATTATCTCCCATTAGAATATATGTGCCCCCACTGACTTGGTGCCATGTTGGCACTCCATAATTATCTCCCATGAGAAGATATGTTCCTTCTATTAATTAACTAACTCTAACTGAGTGTACTGAACTGAACTGATAAACCCGCATGCAGCCGAATGGAACTGACTGTAACTGCATACAACTAAGTGTAACTGAATAGAATTGAATGTAACTGAATGTAACTAAATTTAATTGAACAAAATTGAATTTAACTTAACAAAACTAAATGTAACTTAACATAACTAAATGTAACTTGACAGAACTAAATGTAGCTGAATAGAACTAGTGCTTCTCCATCAGTTTCATCTTCAACAACCACTTTCATCAGTTAAGGAGTTTATTCCTTAATTAGTTGGACTTGTTTACGATAACTAATACTCGACTAATGCATTATCAATTCGATTTCACTTAGTGGAAACATGGGAAATTTGAATTGTCTCCATCTCCGTGCTTATATTAATTATCTATGCATGGTCCATATGTGTTTTCATAAATTATATATCATATCATACTCATAATAATTGTTTCAAACCTATGATCATATGTATTACCCTCGGTCATATAGTCATATGCTAAAGAAAATCACTCTAGGGTAGCTAATCCCTAAAAGAGACATGTAGCACCTATTGACCATGACCAGCCATACATCACATAGTATATCCACTTTACACAGTAAAGTACACCACCTCATAACATGAGGATATTTGTAGAACTTGATATTAATCACAAGTCTACTCGATATTACTCACATGTCTCAGCTTGATGTTACTCACAAGTTTTACCACCTCAATCATATGGGGGTATTTGTAGGACTTGATATTACTCACAAGACTCAGACCTTAACATAAGTTCATGATATTGACCATAAGATCCTCGTAAAAGCATATCTCCCGAATATGACAATGTCACGTGAAATTAATACAATACAAGTATCAGACTTGATACAACACCAGTCTCAGACCTTAATACAACATAATGTAATGGAGAAGATATGAATCTAATTACAACATAGATTCTATACGTGATTACAACAAAAGTCTCAGACCTTATTACAACATAAGGCCATGGAGAATAACTCTCAAAGTTGTACTCTAAACATTGTTTAGTGTTTTAGTGGTTGCATGGCTTCTCTACATAGCCTTGGCCAATCTTTGTTTATCGCGTGGTTTAAAAGAACTCAGTTGCTCGCCTTCAAATTTGGGCAGAGGATTCCCAATCCTGTAAGGATTTATTAATAGGTATAGCGCTATATTTTTCCTCTCTTTAACTCTGCAATTGATAATAAAATTCGTAGTTTTTTTTTAAACTAAGTTACTCGAGTTTGAATCTATTAGTGCGGGACAGAGGAAGGAAAGTATAACCAGGACGAGCAAACCCCTGGCCCTCTACGCATGGAAAGAAGGTATAACCATCGACCTATGCAATAATTTTATTTTTAGATATAAATAAAAGTTTTAATGTCATGACCCTGTTTGGAAAGCAAAACCAAGGTTCCAATGCAAGGATACCCAGAGGCTTATGATAAGCCTAGCATTTCCTTCATGGCCCCTATCCCTTCATCTAGGTAACATTCACGGTTATTGTTTGTAACTTGTAGTAGGTTTGATAAAAGTTTTAATATGATATATTTTATATTTTGAACTGTAATGTGGGTGCAGGATTGGTGTATGGCCACGCGAGGGTGGTGACAAGCATACCTCCTCTCAAGTTTTCTCCTTCTCTTCCTTGAGGCGAGGAACCATATCCTTCACTCTACTTGTTAGGAATTTTATGTATTTAAAGAACTGTAATTTGATACTAATGTTAGCAGTATTTTTTTCTTGTATGTATTTATGAACCGACACAGCTTTTGCACTATACACTCGGGTTAATGAAAAAATTAATAAGGTATGCCTCTGTCTAGTTTTGCGATTAAGCTAAGTTCCCAGTTTCTCTATTTTGAGGTTATGGAAAAAAATGCCTTAACAACCACTACCAAATTCAAAGATACGTTTTTTTTACACATAACCTTAGATGGGTCTGTATTTAGATGTATTGGTTTCAGGAGGGTTTCACAGCCTATATCACTTTAGATGCATTTGAATTAGCATCACTTTAGTCTATGGTTTGATTTGGGGATACCTTTGTGAGTTTTGTGTTTTAGTCTGTAGGTTAGATATATTGGCATATGACCATCGTATATTGTACATTTTTATGATTTTTTATTATTAAGATTCGATTGTGAATCGATTGGTGTATAATATTAACTTTGCGGTTATGATTCTTGGATCTTAATTCGATTTGAGTATTGCTATGTTTGGGGAACTCATTTTTTTTAATTGGATGTATGTTTTCTTGTATGTGGATATCGCGGTTCTGTTTTTTTTAGTGAAAATAATTATCCTATATCTGTCTATTTATGGGTATGGAAACCGAAAACAGAGATTTGTATCATGTATATTGATTATATTTTAACAGATTTAGGTCTGTATATAAATCCTTCAACTTGTTGAGAAATTGGTTTACCTATATCTATATGGAGGTTTTGATTTGAATATGTTTACGCCTTATTTAATTATTTGTAATTAAAATATTTGTTTAAAATAGAGGTTTATTAAACCATATCTAGGCTTAATTTAATTTATAAAGAAATGAACCACCTAGGGAATCCTTCCATCTCTTGTTAGTGTATCTATGATTTAACACTGTAGAGTTTGAATATAGTTTATGTAGCTCAACATGGAAAATCATTGTAGAGAGGATTAATTTACCACTTAAAATTTCTACATATAAAAGAGATATGTGATTCTACATTCTCTACATAAGTAATTAACTAATAAGAGCTTATAACTAAGAACGTATCATTAAAAGAGACAAAAAGAATATTAATGGAAGCATGGTAAAATTCTCCCTTTATAATGCACTTAGAATTCAAATCTACTTTCAGACTGAAATTATCAGTACTAAAACAGTTAATAAATTTAGTAAGGAACCTGTCACCACTATCAGAAAAATAGAACTGAAGCTGTCATTCATCCCAACCAACTCCTAGAGCATCCAAAACTTACGTTCTCTAGAACCCCTGAGCCTGTTTGCTAAACCAGAAGTGAAACTTTCGATCAATGTGCCATCTCTTCACACCAATATATTGTTTCCCCATCCATCGCCATCATCTTGCTTATTCAATGGACATACTATTTTATTGTATTTTTCCTAGGACTTGGTCATTTATGAGCCTCTTGCTCTTTAAGGCTCCACAAGGAGTATTGACCTAAATTTTGGTATGACGCCTCTTAGTATTTTAATTATTCAATAATTATAATCCATTACATTTATTTTGACTTTATTGTCAAAATATTTTAAAAAAACACAAATATTCAAAGTAATAAATAATTAAACAATTGTTTGGTGTATTACACTTAATGTGCACAAGGTTTATTCGAACTCCATTTGACACTTGGGAGTGAAGCTAATGTGTGGTTTGTGTAACATTTGAACTCCTAATAAACTCCTCTGAACTCCTAATAAACTCGTCCAAACTCCTAATAAACTCCAATGTCTCGGAGTTTGGAATCGAGCTAATGTGCATCTCCCATAACACGCCAAGTAAAATCTGAATTTGGCAGCGTGGGCACACTGAGTGGTAGCGTGGGCACACTAAATGGAAGTAACTTGATTGGCAGTGGGTTCAAAGTAGCTTGTGAATAAGAGGGGACATGTTGCATTATTACATCATAAACACTTCATAGTTGCATTATTTTAATTGTTCAATTTCAATTAAATATTTAATTTAAAATGTTATTAAGTTAATTAACTAAGGAGATATAATGTTTTAACTAAATCTCATATTCAAATATTTTTTAGTAATGAAATTAAATCTAACTATTTGTAACATTTTAATTTGGTTGCAATGTTATGTCGAACAAATATCAACCATATTTTAATTAGCAATTGGAAAAATATTTGTATTTATATGAGTAAAGTGGTCGATGAATGCCAATAGACACACCAACCACTTAGTTTTTTTTAAGAACTTGAGAATATTAATTATGACACATTTATTACAAAGGTGCTTTAGAAGAGCATATCAAGCATTACATAGGGGCTCACAAGAGAATCAGAGCATCATGTCACTTACGAGAAATGACCCTCAGTGGGGAGGGTGACAAATTCATTCCAACGACCCAATCTACATCCAATGGAGTACCTATAGTGTCCAGATTGATTCCAGATTTCATGGCATTAGTTCAAAATTCAAAATAAATAATTAAACACTTCATGACACATAACTAGAAGAATAGTGTGTGAGATAAATGGATAATGGGTAATGGATAATGGCAAGTAATGTATACATAACTTATAATTTGGGTGAGTGAACTAGTAGTTGTTGTATGTATAAATAACCTATAATTTCATGGTACTTAACTTAAAATATATTTATATTTACTAACTACAAATTAATGAATTATGTGATTAATGTATAATATTTTAAATATATATCAATTTATATTTATGAGGTAAGCCGTTTTTCTCTCAAAAGTTTTGTTTTAGAACACTGTAGCTTCGTCACCCTTCAGCCGAATAGCCATTTACCATCTGCCATGCATTTTACAATAAAAAACTGCCACGTTGATAAGGTTCTAAGGCGATTGGGTCTCGCGAATCAACTTCCAGTTTCGTCTTGATATTTTCGGCGCCTCCGGTTCCGTCTGAAACAGACTGCTGGTGATGGCGCGGCCTCTCGCTTGGTATGGCAGTCGTCCCGGCCTGCATAACGAGGATCGTTGGAGGCTTACTGAAATGCCCAACAGCTTGATCGAAAGAGGGCACCAGGCGAAGGTGAGGGCCATGTTGGAGAAGATCCAAGGGACACCTAATGTACAAGAGGAGTTCGAGGACCTGGTCGGCCAGTGAGGTACCGAGGAAGGTGAAGCATCCCTTCTGCACATTATTAGAAAGGAAATACAGACCCCATCTGGTGATGGCCATCACCATTAACTTCTTCCAACAGCTCTCCTGAATCAATGCCAAAGCCATTAATTCAGCGAACATGATTATCAATTCTGTATTTTCTCGGTTGATCTTATATTCGCCTTTCTCATGTTTTTCGGTTTTCTTTTCTACTCTCATGGGTTTTGTTTGCTTCTTTAAGGTGAGAGTTGAATCTATCAGATTTTGATTTCCTTATGGACTCTAATTTTGCATGTGAAAGTGTATGACGTTCTGGCAAAATCTTTTGTCTGCATTGGTAGGTATTTGGTCGTAGGCCCAATTTTCTTGTATGGTTGTATGTTTTAAATACCAAATTTCTTGTAGTCGAGCAGGACTATATAGGGTTTCATGAAAGGGCCTTAACCAATCTTCGAAGGGAAATAAAATTTTTCAGAAATGATCTCAACAATTATTAAATTCACCCACAAGTTTTTCTGTAATCTGAACATATAAATAAACATTGCAGAAACAAAACCAGAAGTGACCAAGGCTGCCTCGACCACCAATTACGGAGGAGGCACATTCACATTGTGGGAAGAACGCATTCGTGTTGTGGACGAGAATCGAACCTCTGACGACCTGGCTACAAGCGATTTCAGCAAGGGTAACTTTTATTTTTCGGTTCCATTTGTATTTCTACCAGGATTTTAGCTAACTGTATTTAAATCTTTCTTTTTGATAAATATGATAGAATGCATTTGCTTGGGGTTAATAGATTGGAAAATTAAGTTTTGTATTTGTGGGCCTTTGCAGAGTATTTGGAGAAATCGGGGTATCCGCGGACAGTTAGGGCAAAGGTAGACTTGTCCTTCATACAAACACTGCTTTCAGCCTCAGCGCGGTGGAGACCGGTCAGCAGTCTCTTCCTCCTTCAAGCAAGTAAACAGTATGCCATCAAATTATCTCTTCTTAAAAATTCGGATCTCGCAATAGTTATTTCATCTTCTCGGGCTTATCTTCAAGAACTGTAATATGTATTCCAAACCGACATATTCAACCGCAGTTGCATAAAACAAGCTCCATATGTGATTGCTTCCAGGCAAAGGTTACAGACAGTTCAAGGTTTTGTTGAGATGATCAAGTATATTAAAGCCATATCTGAAGATGAAAATGACGAGGAAGATGAATATGTGGATCGGATTCGGGAGAGCCGAAAGGAATGTTCATCTCAAAAAGGTACGGTTGCTATACTCTTGGTTTTTTTCTAGGTGCCTCATTCGATATGCCATTAAGTTTTTGGGAATTTTTAATTATTGAATCAATTAAACAAGGGTCATTAAACTTCTTAGCGAGGCAACCTAGGAGGCCATTCTCCCCGTTCAACTTTACTGCTACCATAAGCCAATAGAGTCGAATCTCGATGATGAGCTGGTCTAACTTCAATAACTTATGATCATTTGCACTGACATTTATGTTCTCAGCATCTCGGACTTTACAGTTAGAAATTTATGAACTAGCGGAGAACTCACGAGCTTTTCTGGCAACATAGATTATCGTTCCAGTTTAGACTAATGCAAAGAATCAAAATTATATTTGCTCCGTAGTCCCACAACAGCTACTAATTACATACTTTAATGACATGCTAATGCAGTTTGTATCTTATTTATTACCACTTTTCTTCTTGGGGTTTATCTTTCTAGGTTTTACTGAACTCGCCTCAATTTTCTTTTTGTTCTTGTAGTTATAGTTGACGTTCATTCCTATTTGATGCGAACTTTTAAGCAAACATATATCTATGTATCCTACTTCTTTTTCCTTTTCCAAGACCCTTTCTAATTCATAGGTTAACATGCATCTTTGCATCCAACATTCTTCCCTTTGCCGAGATCCATTCTAAGTCATTTGGCAGACTAATTTTAGTTGGATCTTTCTTATTAATTATCTCCTATCATCTTTTATGTATGTTATCTTTGCCCTCTCTTCTGTCATCTTTGTCAAATGCTTGTGTTCTTTCTCTTGCATGCATTAAAGAAAGAGATTAAGGTATGGTTGCAGGGCAATGTTTATAACGTCTGCGAGTCGTATTTAATGCCTAATTCTGACAGTGTATGTTTGTATTTGTATGCAATTCTGTGCAAAAGGGTATGGATGGATTCGTCGTGGCACTGAGAATTGCACCCCGTGTGGGTCAGATTTCTGTATGCATTGTGTAATTCTGAAACATGTTAAAGAATGACTTTTTTTGGCCCACCTGCAGAATGCATAGACATTGCCATGGTTGCAGATCCTAGGATTTAGTCTTTTATTCGTTCGAGGGGAACTTAAATCTATTAAAAATTGTTGCAAATATTTCTCCCAAAATTTTTTAATGTTTTCAAGTTTTTCAAGTTGCCAATTTTTCCAAGCTTCGCAGGTTCAAGTTGATGCTTGCCCATATTTTCCTTGATATTTCTGATCTAGCCTTCGGTGATATATTCAACCAAGGAAGGAATTCGAGCGTCTTCAAACTCATATAATCAATGGGAATTTTGAGGAATATTAGACAATGACAGCTGACGTTAACATCAACATGACAATTTTCTCTGGCTGTATGAACGACCTACTATTTGTGATTTTCCGTAATGTTTCATAATCCACAACTCTAGCAAGAGCTGCTTTCAATGTACTTATTTTGTAGATTTAGTTAATCAAACTTCTTTACCATAATGCTTGGCTGATGGCATTAAGATCTGCTAGTGTCTTTCACTGTTGCTTTGTTTCTGTCATTTTTTTTATCTATGGTGCACCATGCATGTCCATTTGTTGATGACATGGCAGTAAATGTGTTCTAGGAACTTTAAATATGTTCAGTCTCCTCTGTTGTGCATAGATGATCATGTGCTCGAAATTGGATTACATTATGAACTAATTGGTATTACTAAGTATAGGTGTTAACATGCTATATTAACCTCTTAGGATTCCTATTTTTAGGGAAGGAAAGATGCATTGGACAAAGTTTTTGTATCTAAAGCTAGAATATTACCTTTCAGGTCACCTACTGCCAAAGGCAGATAGCAGAAGCAGTGATCAGAAGGCCAACACTCCCAAGTCCAAGCATTCTGCAACTGAACAGTGCAGGAGGATAAAAATCAATTATAGGCAAGTGATGCATATTCATATTTTGTAGTTCATTTAAATGTACTCGGTTCCCTTTACTGTTTCATTTTTACCAAATTTTTTTGATATTTTTGCATTTTCATCCTTGACTCATTTAGTGTTGCATTTTCATCCTTTTTCAATCCAAGAATATCGCTCCAATTTGACACCACAAGAACTTTACTACATTATGATGTTAGACCTTGCAAATTCATTGTATTGCACCTTGACATTTATAGATGTTGCCTCTAGAGAATCAGTCTTTAGGGAATCTTGCAATTGCAGTTGGTAGGATTCAAAGAATAAATATCTTGGCCTTTATGGTTGTTATTGGCGGTCATTGACCATTAAATCACATTAGTATAGCCTTATAGGCTAAATGTTGTAGGTAAGAAATCCATATTGATGATTTTACTACAAGTATAGATTAAGTTTTAACGCTTCTAGTAGATAGCAGTCTTGGCATAGGGGATTTGGACTATAGTTATAGCTAACAATATTGGAATGCATTACAGCTAACAATATTGAAATTAACTCCATATTTTTATGGCATGTGGATAATTTCTCTCATGTCCAAATAGACACATTTGTGCTATTAAGTACGTATTTACTATTAGCTGAGTTGGTCAATTATTAAAAATTAGAGGTAGGAGTACAGGTGAGGGTGGTTAGGGTTAGGTGATGTTGGCGTAGCTAACCTGGTTGGGTAGAAGTTATTAATGGGAAGCCACATGGAGCATAAGTCATTATAAATTCAGTAGTCTCAGCCAAGAACACAATAGAATATAGCTTAAATAATAGGGTGAGGCCTTTAAGTTAAATATGACAGACCTAATATTTATTCTAATTTCTTGAAAACAAAGTATACAATTTGTCCTTAATTACCCACATAGGTGTTTAGATTTTACAATTTGTGGTGGAAGAGGAAGGGTAATCTTCCTAGATTGCAGCAAGATGACACAAGTGTACAATCAAAATTTATTTAATGGAAATCATTCCAAATTCGAAATAAAAAATTAGAAAAAAATATATATCTAAAACATCTCAGTTTGGCATGTGATAACTGGTAGGTGAGGCATTGATAATGGACAGTTTATGGCACTTAACTTGTGGCCTATCAATGTTCACTGGCCTCAAGTTAAGTGGTTGTACTAGTATAGCTCTATTTATATTTTCCTTAAATTGCTTCAAGTCATATTCTCAATGACATGCAACATGAATACTGTCGTAGCATGTGAAACGCTTGCTTCCTTTCTCAATTGGTATTTTGATGGACTCAAGAAAGTAGAGCTTCACATAAGAGAAAAGGGAAGGAGTCATAATTCCCATGTGGAACCATTTTTGGTCCATATATGACCAATGGACAACATGCACTATGTTAAGTTTAATCATTGAGAGCAATCAAAACTATACATTGATGCTTAAAATCTATAAAACATTGAAAATATGAGATATGTCATTAGCCTTTCAATGTTTAGGATTCTTAATGGTTTCAAAATTGTTTTATCTCCTGGCCTCTAAGTTTTTATTATCAATCTTGAAGGCCACTGCAACAAACCCTTCTAATCAACAGGCTTCCTCTCTAATTCTACTCAATTATTTCAGTCATCTTTGTTTTAGGTGTCTTGTGTCATATTATTTCACCAGTTTTGCTCCCCAAGGTGATCTATTGGATTCGAAATGTAATTCATTCATATGAGTTCTCTGTTTAGAATTTATATTGATTGTGTCTCTAACGTGTACTTTTGAAATTTATGGAATCCACCTAAACTCTGTTCACAAATCTTCTTCTTCCTTTCTTTCTCTCTGTGTCCATATCAGCCTTCAGATTTGGAATGTATAGTTAACAAAATATTGAATCTAGTCACATTTTCATTGATTATGAGATGAATTAAATTCAGAGAGCACATTGAATGGGGAATCGGGATAATTTTGCATGGTTAAGACAATCGAGATAAGTAACACACGATAGATCTATGTGGATGGTGGAGTTTATTGGACCTGCCATATTGTATTTATGTTATGTTTTATGTTTGAAGTATTTAAAACCTTATCACGAATAACTCAGCTGTATTATTTGAATTCTTGCATAAGAATCCAGCGTATCAATACTTGTCAGTACTTACTGTACATGTTATATTCATGTACTCAAAATAAAAGGAGAATGGAATGATATTATCAGTTTGTTTGACTAGCAATGGGTGGAAAATAGTAGAATACTAATTAAACGAGTTTCTGATGATGTCAACAACTCATATTTCATATTTTGAGGGATCTAGTGCCACATAGTGATCAAAACAGAGACAAAGCATCCTTTCTTCTTGAGGCAAGTTGAAGTGAATTTGTTAGCTTTCCCTTCTAATCCATGAAGTATTCTACGATTGGTATTAAGCTGTATAATATTTCAATGTAAAGCCTTGTAATTGGGTATTGATGTTGATTTGGATTCCTTTCTAGGTTATCTAATACGTCCAAGTTTTGCAGGAAAAGGTACAGAAGTATGAAACAACAGAGGAGAGCTGCAATCAGGAAAGGATGAAAACTATGGTTTGGGATCTATGCAAGGTGAACATATTCATTTAATATGGATAAATGTGGAATTTTTGATTCCAGGCTCATTATTCTGAACTATTTATGACTTTTGCTAAATTCATTTTTAGCTTTCTAGTTTGCCTACTATGTCAGTTTTATTACTGAAGTCTTTCTAGTTTATTCTATATGGAAGTATCTTGGCATCATACAAAATTGTTTCATAATAGCAAGAAACATTATTTTGTGTGAAATACCTATGGTGTGTATCAATTGTACAAGGTATTCTAATCCTTTTCCTTTTCTTTGGTGTAATGATTATCAAATGAAGCTATAGCAATTGAATGAAGCATATGGCCTCAAATTATAGTGAAAATGTATCACTTTATGAATTCATGGCACATGCTAATAATGTTGTATTTGTTAGAAAGAAAATCCCAGGGCATAGATAAGTTCCTGTGGATGGCTCTTGAGTTGTAGTTGGCACTCATTAAGACTCAAAACAAAACAATGAAGTTGGTGATCTAGCTAGGTCCAAAGTTACTAAAAATGCATTGCATTATGAAAATGGTACTGCTAATGTAGATGTGCACCCCGCTTCAAAAAATCTGCTGCAGCCTAATAAGTCTACTCTAGTTATTCCTAGTTGTTCCCCTTCTTACAAAGAGAAGGAAAATATTGGTGCTTTCAACAAGTCAATTCCTCCATCTCTTTCCATGCAATTGTGTGTGTACCCTCCTTTTGGTAGGAATTACATACATTCCAACCATCCTAAGGGGCATCCAACATCTAAAATCCATTCTTTACAAGGTATTCATGGTCTAAGTCCTACAGCAAATGCATACAATTTTGATAAAGAGAAATATGGTGACTCTGCAGCACCTGCCTAGCTCTCACATTTTTGTTGATGTAATTGTAACTTCGGAATGTATTCACTTGTATTTCTTCTGTATTGTAGCCCGATGTTTATTCTGGGATGTGTCTGTAATTTAATTGAGTCATGTCATGCCCCGATGTTCCGATCGGGAGTTTCTATAATGTAGACAAGTCATGTCGAGTCATTATGGGTAACCCTCCTATTGGTCAAGGGTTAAAGTCCCCACAGTTCCGAGGCACTAGGCTTATTAAACTCTCCTAGAGAATTCAGCCCTAGTAGGTTATTGTCAAGTCAGGAATTAGTATAAATAGAGAGTGAGCCTCTATTTATCACACACTCACTCACACTCAGTTGTAGCACATAGCTAAGGAAGAAGAAGACACTGGGGCTAGGAAGAAAGAGGCTACTGCTGTGGGGAGATCATCTTACTGTTTTGGGGTTTTACTTTTGGTGTTGATTCTATCTCTGAGGAAGCTGCGGAGTTTTCTCCATTTATGGTTTCCCCAAGGAAAAACACTATGTTCATTGTGTCTTGTGTTTGATTGCTTTGCTTGTTATTCTCTCAGTTAAAAGATCCTAATATAATGCTATCTTAATGTTAAACATCTAACATGGTGTCAGAGCTAACCTGAGAAGAAGACATTCTGCAGTTGTGGGAACTAGGGCTTCCTAATTTGTGGATATCTCTCCACATATTTTCAGCAAAATAAGGTTGGACTAACTCTCCTCCATAGGGCGCATATTTCTGTCGAAGCAGAGTCTGATTCTGAGCATTTTCATTTTTTGACTTGACATTGCTGCCGGAAATTAGGACTTTCCAAAGAAGTTGAATTTTTTAGTGAGCGCAGGCCTGGATTGATCTCCTCCTCAAAATCAAAGTTTAGATATCAAGATCAAATCATTTGGTTGGACATAATTCTAGAAAATCCAAACCCTAGTCTGCTCTTGAACCAACACTACAGAATTTCAGCTCCAAATCCAAATCTGACATATTAACCTGGAAAGTTCTAAATCTTGTGTATTTCTATTTGAGGTTCTCAGTTAATATGTCTCATCATACCAAGCTTGATGAAAATCTTGAGGGAGCTGATAACTTCCGAGCCTGAAAGTATAGGATCTCCCTGGTCCTAGAAGAAAATGAGTTGGACTCCGACATCAATCACGAGGTTCCAGTTCTAGAGGGAGATGAGGCTAAGGCCTTACACAAGAAGAAGTTGGTTATGGAAAAGAGGATTATTGTTGATTCAATCAAGGATCACCTCATACCATAGGTGTCCTCCTTAAAGACACCTAAAAATATGTTTGATGCCCTAACCAAACTGTTTGAAGGAAAGAACATAAACATGAAAATGACTTTAAGGAACCAATTGAAGAACATGAAGATTCAGAATGTAGAGACCATTCAATCTTACTTCACAAGAGTCTTCAGATCAAGGAACAACTAGAAGCAGTAGATGAAGAAGTGGAAAATGCAAATATTGTAATGACCACCTTGAATGGTCTCCCTAGGACATGGGACTCTTTCATTCAAGGGATCTATGCCAGAAAGAAGTTAGTCAAGTTCAGCAGACTTTCAAAAGAATTCTCACAAAAATGAGCTCGGATAGAAGCTCGAGAAGAGAAGATGGGAAGTGAATATCAAGCTCTCACAGTTCATTCTAAGAAACCCAGAAGAGACCATCATCACCATCATTCTAAAGGTAAGCACTCTTCCTACAACAAATCTCAACCCAAATGTTATACTTGTGATGAAATAGGGAAATTTGCTAGAGATTGTCCTAGAAACAAAAGAAACTCTCACAAGAAGAAAAACAACAAGAGAAGACATCATGCTCATGCTGTAGAAGATGATGGACCTTCCTTAAAGAGAAATAAGCGAGAAAGTGATGATTCTTCAATTGATGAAGAATATGTTTTGATTTCCGCTCTCACGGGAAACATCACACATGGAAGCAATGATTAGCTTATAGACAGTGGGGCTTCCAAACATATGACGAGATTCAATGAGTATTTTGTGAAACTATCAGAACATGAATCACCTCACAACATGAAGCTCGGAGATGACTACCAGTATCTAATAAAAGGTAGTGGGGAATCCTCCTATAAGCTAGACTCTAGAAAGTCCATGAAGATGAAGGAAGTATTGTTTGTACCAGGACTCAAGAAGAACCTCCTCTCCATATCTACATTAGATTCAAAAGGCATGAGGGTTGCATTTGTAGATGGCCAAGTTCTCATGTGGCCAAAAGGAAAGACCTTTGATGATGCAGTAGTGTTTGGGGAACAAGAGGGATGTCTATACAAATTGAAGGGCCATCCAGAGAAAGCCTTGATCCATGACACAGTAGAGCCAAATTAACTTTGGCATAGAAGGCTTGCACATGTGCATTACAGAGCACTACCACTTGCAAGCAAAGTTGTTTATGGTATTCCAGAAATTCAAGCAAAACATGATGGAGTCTACAAAGGATGTGCAAAAGGAAATAATACAAAGAAGACATTCCCAAGTAGCGAGAGAAAGGCAAAAGGAATCTTGGAAATCATCCACTCCGATGTATGTAGACCAATGCCATCAAGTTCACTAAGCGGGTATGTATACTGTGTTTCTTTCATTGATGAATTTTCTAGGAAGACATGGATTTACTTCATGAAGAAGAAAGATGAAGTTTTCAGCAAGTTCAAGGAATTGAAAGCCTTCATCGAGAATCACATTGAAAATAATATCAAGACCTTTCAATCAGATAATGGCGGAGAATTCATATCAAATGAATTCAAAGAGTTGTGCAAAGACTCGGGGATTAAGAGGGAGTTGTCCACTCCATATAATCCACAACAAAATGGGATTGCAGAAAGAAAAAACAGAACTATCATGGAAGTTGCAAGAGCTATGCTTCATGATCTAGATCTTCCCATGCATTTATGTGCAAAAGTTGCCATAACATTGGTGTATGTACAGAACCGTACTCAACACAGAGTACTCAAGAACAAGACACGTGAAAAAGTCTTTTCCTGCAAGAAACCAAAATTCATCCATCTCAGAATATTCTATTGTCTAGTGTACATACACAATCCAAAAGAGAAGAGGAAAAAATTAGATCCTTTAGGAAAGAAGGGTATATTTCTGGGATACTCTGAAAGCTCGAAGGCTTATGGAATATACTTCCCAGGATTCAAGAATATCGACATCAGCAGGGATGTGACATTTAATGAAGAATCACCTTACAACAACTCCATAAAGAGACCTGCTGAAGAACTTGAAGAGGCAGAAGCACCCAGAATTCATGATACAACCATGAAAGAAGAAACTCAAGAAGAAGATCGAGAATTTGAAGAACATCAAGAACCTGTAGATCCACCTCAGGAGAAGAATCCTCACAAGAGGAAACATGCATTAGAGGAAATTTCAACTCAAAATGGGCCTTTTAACTTTTATTCAAATTCCATGTCATCATGTGTTAGCCAATGAAATTTCTTTAAATTCGAAATACCGTATAGGTCTTAAACACTATTTTAATATAAATTTGGGGATAGGTATCATAAAAAAAACTACTTTTTTTGTTTGTATTTTTGACATATCTCCTTGTGTTTTTACTCAAATTTCGATCGGGAGAGCTCGTTGGATGTGGAATTAAATTCCACATCCAATGAGTACCCACTCGGTATACTTTTGACGGACCCCGCTTCCCCAAAAACAAGAAATACCTGAAAAAACAGAATGATGACATCATCATTCCATTTTTTCACGTATTTCTTGTTTTTGGGTTAGCGGGGTCCGTCAAAAGTATGCCGAGTGGGTACTCATTGGATGCGTAATTTAATTCCACATCTAGCAAGCTCTCTCGATCAAAATTTGAGTAAAAACACAGGGACATATGTCAAAAATACAAACAAAAAAGTAGTTTTTGTCTTTTCTTCCTCCAAAATTAATAAATATTATTTTATTGTTTTAACTATTATTTTATTAGTTCATTTTAGGAGGCCCATTTTGAGTTGAAATTTCCTCTAATGCTTGGGTACGAGAAGCTATCCAATGTGTGGAAAGATATAGATCTCCAGAAGAGAATCATAGAGAAAGAAAGAGGACCAGATCCTCCTTCGGGTATGTAGCATTATTATGTGATTTTATCGATAAAGAACCTTCCAATTATGAGGAAGCGGCAGATCGAAAAGAATGGAAAGATGCTATGATCGAAGAGTATCAATCGATCATGAAGAATTATTTTTGGCATGTTTTCTCAAGACCAGAAAGGAAGTCTATTGTAACTTCTAAATGGATCTACAAGATCAAGCATGCTGCAGACGATAGCATAGAAAAATATAAAGCAAGATTTGTGGCTCCTGGCTTCTCCCAGAAAGAAGGAATAGATTATGAAGAAACTTTTGCACCTATAGCCAAATACACTTCCATTAGATCAATACTTGCTCTGGATATAGTGATGAAATGGAAGATACACCAGATGGATGTCAAGACTGCCTTCCTAAATGGTGTAGTGGAAGAGGAAGTGTATGTGGAGCAGCCACTCGGTTTTGAGACACATGACAAGGAGTCTCATGTATGTAGATTGAAGAAATCCCTGTATGGTTTGAAACAGGCACCCAGGACATGGTACGGTATAATTGACAGCTTTCTATCCAGTTTGGGCTTTACCAAGAGTAAAGAAAATTCCAACCTTTACTACAAGGTTGAAGATGGAAACCCAGTGATGCTCCTACTATATGTAGATGCTCTGTTTGTAACGGGTATGGATGGGTTGATTACTGATACAAAGAGGAAGCTTGCTGCCGAGTTTGAAATGAAGGACTTGGGTATGATGCATTATTTTCTAGGCATGGAGGTGTGGTAGAATGCAAATGGAATTTCCCTAGGACAAGGGAAATATAAGGTAGAGATCCTAAAGAGATTCGGAATGATGGACTGCAAGGCCATGACCACACCTATGGCATCAAACCTGAAGATTTTGAGCGATGCTTCATCAGAAGCGATTGATGCTACGATGTATCGTCAGATGATTGGGTCCTTGATGTACCTGACGAACACGAGACCAAATATTTGCTTTGCTGTGAACACCTTGAGCCTGTTCCTGATAGATCGAATACATGTTCACTTGATTGCTGCAAAGCGTATTATGAGGTACCTGAGGGGTACAGTTGATTATGGGCTCATGTATGAGGTAAATCAAAAGATTAACCTGGAGGGTTATGTTGATTTAGATTGGGAAGGAAGTGCCATCGATAGGAAGAGCACTTCAGGGTGTGTCTTCAGTATGGGATCAGGTGTGATCTCTTGGTTTAGCAGGAAACAATCCTTTGTGGCACTGAGTACAGTTGAAGCAGAGCATGGCGCAGCTTGTTCAACTTGTTGTGGGGCATTTTGGCTAAGGAAGCTACTATATGATTTATTTGATCTCCAGTTGGATGCTACTTATATATATTGTGACAACCAGAGTTTTGTGAAGTTGTCGAAGAACCCAGTGTTCCATGACAAGTCGAAGCATATCGAGATCAAACATCACTGTATCAGGGATATGGTGCAGAGAGGAGCAGTGAAGCTCCAGTATGTTGTGATGGACGAACAAATAGCTGATCTTTTGAGAAATCCATTAGCCATAGTGAAGTTTGAGTACCTCAAGGAGAAGCTTGGTGTTCTCCATATCGAGGTTCCTTCCAAGGGGAAGTGATGAGTCCATGAGCCATTCTGACATGGTGAGAGGATTAAGTTCCTTCCATGGTCAGAGGTAAGGGCTGAGTCATTATATCATGGTGAGAGGATTGGTTCCTTCCATATCATATATGAGTGCTGAGCCATTCTGATATGACTATAGGATTGGTTCCTACATGATCATATATAAGGGTTGTTGCCATTCTTTGAATGGAGGTGCTTGGTAAGTTACTAGGAATACTCGATCTAGGACTAAGGGCCTTTCTGATATGACTGTAAGATGTAGTATTACATGATTAGATGTGATTGCATGGCCATTCTGATGTGATTGAGGGATTGGTTCCCACTTGATCAAATATAAGAGTTGATTCCATTCTTTGGGAGAATGGAGGCACCTGGTCTGTTACCAGGAAAGCTTAGTCTAGGATTGAGGGCCATTCTGATATGACTATGGGATGTGTTCTCACATGATCAAATATGAGTGCTAGGACTTTCTAATGAGTCAAGGTTAGATGTAAGGGCTGGCCCATTCTAACGAGTCAAGGTCAGATGTAAGGGTTGGTCCATTCTGACGAGTCAAAGTTAGATGTGAGGCCTGGTCCATTCTGACGTGTCAAGGTCAGATGTAAGGACTGGTCCATCCTTACAAGTCAAGGTCAAATGTAAGGACTGGGCCATTCTGAAATGGTGAGAGGATGAATTTCCTTCCATGGTCAAATGTAAGGGCTAGGCCATTCTGACATGGTGAGTGGATTAAGTTCCTCTCATGGTCAGATGTGAGTGTTTGGCATGCCTTTCTGACGATTCAAGGTTAGATGTAAGTGTTGGATGGGCCATTCTGAATTAGGGTTAGATATAAGTGCTAAAGAAGACCTACATGGAGGCTAGGCCTACACCCATAATGAAAAAGGGTTGGCTCTGTAGAACTTCCTGTGACGGGAAGAATCATGAGATAGCACCCATGATGATCCAGTGA
The DNA here is from genome assembly GCA_001517045.1 of Pseudotsuga menziesii. Classification (NCBI taxonomy): domain Eukaryota; kingdom Viridiplantae; phylum Streptophyta; class Pinopsida; order Pinales; family Pinaceae; genus Pseudotsuga; species Pseudotsuga menziesii. The sequence goes on from LPNX010652380.1 coordinate 50,104, forward strand.
TGATGATCTAGCAGTGATGATATAGATTGATTGATGATCCAGATCCAGTGATGATGCTCTAGTGGTGATCCAGATCGAGTGATGATCCAGATCCAGTGATGATGTTATAGTGATGATTCAGATCCAGTGATGATCCAGATCCAGTGATGATCTAGATCGAGTGATGATCCAGATCCGAAGATGAAGATGACTTGAAGATGAAGATAAATTGAAGATGAAGATGACTTGAATATGAATAGGACTCGAGGATGATCCAGATGATACAGAGAAGAAGACTTGTGTTGATAAATTGTGTCAAGAGAATACCTTCCTAGTTAAGAGGGAGTGTTGATGTAATTGTAACTTCGGAATGTATTCACTTGTATTTCTTATGTATTGTAACCCAATGCTTATTCTAGGATGTGTTTGTAATGTAATTGAGTCATTTCATGCCTCGATGTCCTGATCAGGAGTTTCTATAATGTAAACAAGTCATGTCAAGTCATTGTGGGTAACCCTCCTATTGGTAAAGTGTTAAAGTCCCTGCAATTTCGGGGCACTAGGGTTATTAGACTCTCCTAGAGAAGTTGGCCCTAGTAGGTTATTGTCAAGTCGGGAATTAGTATAAATAGAGAGTGAGGCTCTCTATTTATCACACACTCACTCACACTCAGTTGTAGCGCATAGTTGAGGAAGAATAAGGCACTTGGGCTAGGCAGAAAGAGGCTACTGCTGTCGGGAGATCATCTTACTATTTTGGGATTTTACGTTTTGTGCTGATTCTATCTCTGAGGAAGTTGCGAGTTTTTCTCCATTTATGGTTTCCTCGAGGAAAAACACTGTGTTCATTGTCTCTTTTGTTTGATTGTTTTGCTTGTTATTCGCTTGGTTACAGGGATAATTTTAGGGGCGAATTTTAGCCCAGTGGGCTATTTTTCCATGTTTTTCTCTCAAAAAAAATTCACCATTTTGCATTTTTTGAAGCCTTGTTTCGCCCAATTTTGAGGGGGTAAAATTTTTTCACCCTAAAAATCGCCAAATTATTATATAAACGATATAAAATCCTTGGAAATTAAAATATTTTTTGCAAAATATCGCTAATCATTTTATAGTTTGTGTTTTAAGAATTGGTAATATTCGCCAACATTTATACACTTTTAAATAAGTATGGTTCCTTAAAATCATCCCTGCTCAGTTAAAATATCCTAATGTAATGCTAGCTTAATGTTAAAAATCTAACAATTTTCAAGGAAATATTGTTACTGTGGAAAAAACTACTAGTGGGCATGAAAGACAGTGGTCTGAGCTAAGGTCATTTCAACCATCATCGATTCAACAATATTCAGGCCAGAGTGGAGGGATATTGCTCAAAGATGAAGCTGCAGATACAAAATCAACATCTAGGCTAGAATTTCAGCAATCAAGTGCATATTTGAATAGATCTCCTAAGTTATATCAGTATGTGTCTCAATCAGAAGCTGAACTAGCAAGTAGGAAACCACAACTATGTTCCTCTTCACCCGACCAAAACAGAGCAAGTGAGCCTCGATTGGATGCTAGTGAACAGGAGGAACTTGTGATCCAAGGTGGTGTCATAAATGTTTCGAGTGTTTACTCTCAAGAGTAATTTTTCTACTGCCTCTATCCTACACACTCTGATCATTCTATTGGATTTCTCTTCTCTTTCACTACAATTGATTGACGGCAGGAATTGTTTTGGAGATGTGTTCAAGTTGTCTTTTCTAGTATTATTATGCTTGTATATCATTATAGAGCTATATTTTAGCAAAGATTCTCATATCATAGAGGGGAATACCTGCAGAAAAATAGATTATAAAGTTCTCCAAAATTCTGAATAAAAGCAAGTTGTTAGACATAACATAAAGAGGAACCTGATTTTGCCTTGGTCCCTACAAAACTGAGTTGTAATTTTGGCCATAGCATACCAATTCATTTTCATCGGGCACTATAGCTGTCCACTAGGAGTAGAGTAGATACATTTTATAGGTTCCCTTCGAGACAACTACAATTTCACTACATTTGATTAACATCAGGAACTATTTTGGAGATCTGTTCAAGTTGTCTTTTACCATTTTTATGTGATTGCATATGATTACAGATCATTATTTTAGCAATGGTGTTCTATCATAGATGGCAATATTGCAGCAAGAAGTATTATAAGGTCTCCAAAATTCAGAACAAACACAAGTTGTTCGAGACAACATAAATAGGAACTTGATTTTGCTTTGATCCTTGTATAACTGATTTGTGATTCTGGCCATAGCATTCCAAATCTTTTTTATTAGGCACTATAGCTGTCCACTAGGAGCAGAGTAGATACATTTTCTAGGTTCCCTTTAAATAAGATATAAATCCATGAAACGCATGTCCAGTTTAATATGATTTAAGAATTGGTTATATCAATGTCTCACTTAAGGTGTTTCATCCTTTAGAAATCATGTTCTTCTCTGTGTCCTTGTTTTTTTCTAGTCTATTTTAGACAATGTAGGAGATTCAGTTTTCCCCTTGGAGGGGTCTTTGCTTATTTCCATCAATTTAATTTTCTATAGTGAATCCTTTGTATTTGGTTTATACCATAGAAGAAAAAATCGGCGAAAAGTCACCGCTTTCACGAAAAATCATGATTTTTCATGCCCGACGATTTTTTCTCCTGATAAAATCGCGATTTTTGGTAAAAATCGGACCATGCAATTTTTTGAAAAACTTAGCGATTTTTTAGCAAAAAATCACACCACGACCGGAAACCGCTGCTCGGCGACTGAAGATGATTTTCGGGTGGTTAAAATTGATTTTTTGGGTTTTATTTTTTTGTTTTGGAGTTGTTGGAAGACAATGTTGTGAGCACTAAGCAGTGAGTACCGTTTGAGCTTGAAGAAGATTTCGTGAGTAGCCCTAACCGAGCTTGCTAGCAACTGATGTGTGGTCCATGAGTAGCCTTCGAGCCGTGACTGTCAAGACTGTGGGCCGTGGCTGTTGCAATTGCCATGAGGATTCTGTGAGGGAGTAGTGAGGGTTTACTGAGCAAGGAAGTCGTGGGGCCTTGGTGAACCATATACAAGTGAAGTAACAACATTGTGGCATTATATCCTTGTTCATTATCTCCAGGAAACCCAACATTTACAGGCATGTAGAGTCTAGACTCTAAACAATTGCTATTTAAATTTTAAATTAAATCTGAGTATTGTATAATCATTAATCTATTAGTTTACTATTTAGCTACTGTGGGATAATCATAATATATGTCTGTTGACAGTTGACTGTTGAATATAGTTATTAATATCTCCTTGGCCATAAAATTTTCAATGTTACAACTGCTATAAATTTAACAGTGTGATCATACTATTGTGCATACATGATACTGTGCTTTTCCTCAGTAATTTAGAAGTGTTCTTGATGTGCCAATGCCTTTGATGGAGATGCCCTTCAGTGCATAAATTTGGACTGTGATAAAACTCCAACAAAACTCAAACTGTGCCTACTTAGTATTTACTCCTCGTATGGTGTTGTTGTTTGTTGCTACTCCTCCAAAAGTTGACAGCTGGATACTAGTCCAAATTTCAAAATGGAAACTTGACCTTCTCTAAAATTTTAACAAA
>LPNX010652380.1:54079-74079 GCA_001517045.1 Pseudotsuga menziesii
GGTTGAAGTACCATTTGGAAAAACTCCCTAGCCATGATGTGGGGCTTTGTAGTGCCATTACCCCTAAGATTATGAGAATGGCCCATGATGCAATTCACTCGAAAGATAGAAAAAGGGAAGAGTCAGCTGGAAATAGAGCTGAACTTGCTGCAGGTGGAGTGCCTAGGACTTCAGGTACATATGATTATGATCATCCGGATGCCACTGAGGGTAGTGTTGGGGGCTCCACGGCCATGGGTTCAGCTTCCATGAGGGCTGTTGCCTCATCTTTCTTTGTTCCACGGAATAGCATCAAGTCCATGGTTAAAAAAAGGGAGAAGGAAGAAGCAGATAGGATTATGGGGAGGATGTTTTTCTGGAGTGACTTGCCTCTTACAATAACAAGAAACAATCCTTTTTTTCAGCCTATTTGTGATGCCATTGCTATTGTTGGCCCAGGGTACAAGTGCCCTACATATGAGGATATTCGAGGCCCAATTCTTCAAGCAGAGAAGAAAGACATCAATACTAGATTGGAGGAATTCAAACAGTCATGAGAGATTTCTGGATGAACATTGATGCCTGATGGTTGGTCAGATGCAAAGGGTAGGACCCTTCTCAATTTCTTGGTACAGTTCCCTAAAGGTACCATGTTTTTCAAATCCATTGATGCATCAGCACAGGTAAAAGAAGCAACATTGTTGTGTGAGTTGTTGGATGGGGTCCTTCAGGATATTGGTGTGGAAAATGTGGTGCATATCATAACAGATAATGCAACCAATTATGTGGCTGCTGGTAGATTGCTTATGGAGAGGCACCCCTCACTATTTTGGAGTCCATGCGCTACACATTGTATTGATTTGATGCTGGAGGATGTGGGGAAAATTCCCTTCATCAAGGAGGTTGTTGATCAGGCTAGGAGTATCACCAAATTCATATATAACCATGCTTGGGTTCTTAGCCTCATGAGGAGATGCACGAGAAATAAGGAATTGTTGTGCCCTGGAATCACACGATTTGCCACCAACTTCATTTCTCTTCAGTCTTTGCTTCGAATTCAGTTTAAGCTTAAGCAAATGTTTGTTTGTGATGAGTGGCGAGATTGCACATATAGTAGGAGAGAGGATGGGAAAGCCATTGCTAGATTGGTTTACACCGACTCCTTTTGGGAAGGAGTGGAGGAAGTGTGCTCAATCAGTGAACCTTTGGTAAAGGTTTTGAGATTAGTTGACAGTGACAAGCCCGCTATGGGCTATTTGTATGAGGCCATGGATAGGGACAAAGAGTCTATTCGGTCTTATTATGTCGGGAAGGGTACCCCTGGACACAATAGACACATGATGCTATGGGATTTGATTGATACACGATGGACTAGGATGCTCCATCGACCTATTCATGCAGCTGCACTTTTCCTCAACCCTTCCTTTTCATACAAGTGTAAGTTTGATTTTGATGAAGAGGTTTTGGAGGGGCTTATCGAATGTATGAATAGGATGGTACCTAATTTTGGGACTCAGGAGAGTATTACTCGTGAGATGGAGATGTATCGAGATGCTACTGGACTATTTTTCTACACCGATGTTGTTTGTGCAAGGAATAATTTGACTCCAAGTAAGTGATTGCAAATTAGAATTTATTTGTATTTTGAACTTCAAATTCTTAAATTTTAATTGTGTTTGATGATTTGTCATTTTATTCGAAATTTGAATTATTTAATCCGATTCTCTTTCTTTCTTGTTTATTGTAGGTGTTTGGTGGAGGACATATGGTGCAAGGGCACCAAATTTAAAAAAAATTGCCATCCGAGTCCTCAGCCAAACCTGTAGCTCTTCTGGATGTGAGCTTAATTGGAGTGTCTTTGATAAAATACACTCAAAGAAACGCACCAAGTAAGTACTAAGAACTTTATCAAAGCAATTAAATTCATTGTAATTTAAGATCCTGTTTCATATTGGTTTCCTCTGGCATCAAGACTCATTAAATCTTTTTATCACCCTCTTACAGGTTGGATTTCCCACGCCTGAATGACTTGGTGCATGTCCACTACAATCTTCGACTATGGATGAAGCAGGTGGAGAAATCACCCGATGTGGATGCCATTTGCTTGGACAATATTGATGTATTGTCCAAGTGGAGGGTGGAGGCTGAGTTAGCTATCATGGAGGAGGCACCTGCATGGTTAGATGAGGATCAGTAGTAGCAGCAGCAAGGGCAGGAGGATGAGGAGGAGCAAGAGGAGGAACAAGAGGAGGAGGCAGACCGCTTTGACCCAGAGGACTTCATGGAGGGTTATGTGGCTTCATCAGCACCACCTTGTACAGTGGTCAATGCATCTACTCCCTTATTGGCACCGAGTCCCTCATTGGAACCTAGTAGTACAGGGCCAGGACCTTCTACTGTCAGGGGCAGGCCTGGAAAACATCCCATTATCTTTTCCCGTAAAAGGGGAAGAGGGCATTGATTTATATTTCAGAGACAGATAGTTAGCTACTATTTTTGTGATGTCATTTTGTAATATCATATATATGTATTGGACCATTGATTTCCCACTTTTGAGTACTATTGGACAACTATATTCAAACTTTCAGTATCGACTTTTATGTCTCATATTATATTTGGCATGCCTACATGATATCTATCAGTGTTTTTTCTATATTTATGTGTCAATGTATTTATTTGATGTCATTGTTGCTTTATATGCTTAAAATTATGAAAAAAATGAATATATTTTGTGTTTTTTAATATTTGCTGCGGTTTGCCGATGTTGCCAAGAAGATGTTTTTTGGACCCTTGCCGAGTTTTTGCCGATGTCGATGTTTTCTTCTATGGTTTATACTTGTGTGTCCATGATTTCTAGCATCCTTTGCTATTATTGAGTGTATTGTGTTTTCAAGGTTCATAACGAAAATGTACAAGAGATGGATAATCAAAAAATTAGTATAAATTAGGTACATAAAAACTCGTTTTGTCCATCAGAATACTCCATAAAGATTGTTGAAGGGTGAATGAGGAAAATTCTTTTAGTAACTTTTTCTTAGTGATCAATGTCGATTACTCTTAATCCTTTCACCAGCAAAATCACCCCTTAGATTTTTTTTTCTTCCATAGCAAAATGACTGAAGGAAACTGACCCCTTCCCCCAAACCAAATGAAGTGTCTACTTGTAGTATTGCCTTTACCCCTATCCCAAAATTCATAGCAATTTGAGGAGAGAAGATATCAATTGTTCCAATGAGTTTGCAACTATGAACCTGCTATTTTTCATAGGAGTAAGTGAGGAATTATTGTTTAAAATGAATTGTATCATTTTGGGTCCCATATGTGAGCAACTTTAGAAAAGATGAGTCAATGTTTTTAATAGAGGTCCGACATTATCAGGAGATAGTTCTTGTTCTAATATTTTGGCTTATGAGAAGGATTTTTAGTGATCCACTGAGCAATTATTCAAGTATTTTAAATAGATAATAACACATTCAAGATTCCTTGTAGATCACTTATCTCCCTTGGAGTTGACATGAGTGTCTTTAAGATTGTCATTTCAACATGAATTCTATAATCTTGATCTATCATAATCCTACCTGCCATAACATAACTTTGAGCATTTGATGTCTTGATTAGTATCCAAAGTGACCAAGCTTGCATATACTTAGAAATTCAAGCTCATGGAAAGTCAATTATAATAAATAAGGTTCTCTACCATGTTTTCTTGGGATTTTCAGGATTTTCCCATGTGAAAACTATATACGAGTTATAAAAATGCACTCTCTAGACACAGGATGTATTTATGGAAAGAAAAGGTATCATTATTTACTGTAGTGAAATTTTGAAGATAGAATGCACTGTTAGATTTGCACTCCTTAAATTTCTTTTGTCCCCACATTCTGAAATATAATCCAAATACTTTGTACAAAAGATACTACTATTATGTATCTACTATCTTTTAAAATCCTGAAATTAGAACAAAACAAGTTTAAGCATGTAAACTATGAATCTGTTGTTGCTCATAATAAATTTTTTTTTGTTATAGACATTTGAGATATTCTTTTTTCTCTTTTGGTATAATCAAATCAAGTACAAGGGGAGAAAAGACGAAAGTCCATTCTAGAATTATTACTTAACGTTGCTTATGTAAATGATGTTGGATGTGCTCTCTAATGGTATAAAATTCACATTTGTGTCATTTGGATGGTATGTACTATGCATGTAGCTTGTATTTTTTTCCTAATGTTTGATTTTGAGAATGCTAAAAATCCTTCCATTAAAGCTTGTGGAGAAAATAAAAAAGGGTGGATTTAATTAATTATGCTTTTTGCTTGGATTATTGTAGACCACCCTAAAACTCTACTTCAAGTGTATCTTTAAGATAGTTTTCAGCATCCTTAACTTTTGTTTGATCCTTGAGTTTTCACAGAAGTAGACAAATGCTTTGGTGTTTGGGTTACCCTTTTGTTGGATCTCTCTCTCTCTCTCTCTCTCTCTCTCTCTCTGTATATATATATATTCTTTTCTATTGAATTTTAGATATATGGGTTTTCATTTAGTTTCTTTGTTTCTTGCATATATATATATATATATATATATATTCATTTCTATTGAATTTTAGATGTATGGGTTTTCATTTAGTTTATTTGTTTCTTGCATATTTTAACAGAATACAACCTTCATTCAAGGACAATAGTACTTAATAGGCCTCAACAACTTAATGTGCACTCACACTTCATGGTAAGCATAAGGGTTGCAAAAGTGTTGATATTTTACTTATGATGTTCTCAAGTTTATGTATACTGTGTTCTCTCTATAGCTTCAACTTTGATTTTGCATATACAACTAAGATTGCAAGAATTACCCTATGATTATTTGATTTTGCATATACAACTAAGATTGCAAGCATTACCCTATGATTCCACCCCAAGTTGACACAATTACAGATCCATCAACCCCATACCCAAGTCAAAAACAAGGTGGCTTGGAGAAGAAATAAAATGATGGAAGGCCATTATTTTCAAAGATGGGAGCATAGACATAGCTCAGTCGATTCGGCGCCCAAGCTAGCTTTGAAGGATGTCCACTTCATTCCTTAGTTGAAAATTCAAAACTATATCAGTAACAACAGAAAGTCAACATCGACAAAGCAATCCTGTAACCAATACCGACATGAATTGTCGGACATAATGGAACAGCTATGACAACAACAGGTGTACATTGTTGAGGTGACTCGTAGTAGATTTAGTTACAGTTTCCACTATAAATACATGACATCCATCGGAAGGATGAAGGAAGGATTTTTAGACTCATAATTTCAAGAGGCATTGAAGAATAAAGTGCAGGTTGTTTGTTAAACTTGTCTGATCTGTAGTGAGGTTCAAAGAATGTTGTCCTAAATTATATTCACCACAAGTAGGTTCAGATAGATACAAGGATATAGCACAATGCGGTTATCCAAAAAATGTATACAAATAGATAAGTGTTGGTCATTCAAAAGCTGTTCACTTTAGAGAAGTTCAGAGATCCACAGTATGGAAGGATAGATTAAAGAGTTTTTTCTCATATTAATATTTACATGGTTTTATTATAATATGGTAAACCTAACATGTTTTTTATATCTATCTGAATAAGTATATCATATATGTATAAGGGTTGATGTAAGTTAATGCTTCTCTTATGATAAGCGAGTAATAATTTACCAAGAATGATTCTAATTTTGTTGTGTCTCGCTTTGATTTGTTGAAATAAACAAGAAAAATGGAAAATAAAAAGAAGCTTGTCGGTTTGATTGGAGGAACGAGAATAAGGTTGCTCTTATTTTAAGTAAATTAGATATTGAAGTTGGTATGCGGCCTCTAATGTGCTAAATTTATAGTTTGATATTTAGATGCAATTATTGAGTAAATAGAGAAGAAGAGCTAATAGTTGAATATCTAACCCTCTCTGACCTTGTATTTCTAAGGATAAATTTGTTGGATATCGAATTCTGAACATAGATAAAAGTTTTTATAAATTTCATGATATTAATATAACATATAACTAATATAACTAACTGTTGTTTCTATTTGTGATAAAAATCCTAAGTACCCCATATCACAAGTTTCAAAGGAATAAAGCCAAGCACAAGTGAAATTTAATAGAACTGAATTTCCAAAAAACCAACCATTTAGTGAGAAATAAGCTGAGGTACCCCTGCATCCATTTGCATAAACATGGTGCCATGCTCTGGTTAAATATTCAGTTGTGAATAGAAAACTTATTGGTTCCATCAGAAAGAACATTTTTAATGTGGTTTGTTTTATTGAACATACATACATCTCTTTTAAATCCAAATTTATCAAGCACTATTTTGGTGTTTGATAAATATGGGTTAAAGATGGACTTATGTTTATTTTATTGAAACATACACTTTTATTTTATTGAAACAACAATGTTTGAGCTTAAAGTATCACTGGAAATATTGAACTGGCTGCTTATTAAAATAACAATAGTTGATCTCTAAGTATTCCTCATATCAAGTTTGGAAAGTCTACAAGGTGTTGCTTCCTTTTCAGTTGTGTGAAGAGGTGATAACGAATGTAATCTTTTTTGAATAAACTTCATGTACCTATATTTGTCGTCGAGGCCACCTCTGCATCCACACTTGCATTGTAGAAATTATCCCTAGAAAGCTTTCCTCTCTCTACATTGCCCTATAAATCCTTCCTCTCTCTGCATTGTAGAAATAGCACTAGAAATCCTTCCTCTCTCTTTCTGCATTGTAGAAATTAGCACTAAAAATCCTTCCTATATATGCATCGTAGAAACAGTGTTAGGCCTAACCATATAAACTTTAGTACCCTATTCTAAATCAACATAATCTTTATTTTATTTTATTAGTAAGTATCCTACAACTTAGGGATTACCTAAGGAACTTTTCTAGAACATTTTTAAATATTTTACATTTAGCTTTCACTCCTCCATTTGTAGGTGGCACCTGGGCAAGAGAGAAAATGAGATCAACTTCATTGTCTATTGTAGACTTGTTTTTTGCTCTTTTTCTTTATGAGATTTCTTCTGCTTAACGTCGAGGGTTACTTCTGCTTTGCCTTGACGCATAGGTTTCTTCTTGATCTTGGAGTGGGCCATGACAGACGTTTTTAACCCTGGGGTGTTTGTTGAGACCACTGTAGAATTTTTCCTCCCTTTCTTCAACCCAAATTCCACATGTGTCCTCCTGCTTTGGCTACTCATGTCCTTTAGTTTCTTTAGTTGCTCCATTTGGATTTCTTAAAGCTCGTGGTTTCTTTCACTTCTTCGATTGCTTCTCCCCCACACCTCGATGATTTATTCCACTTCTTTGGTGGGATCTTTTCACACCATCTCTTCTACTCCTCTGGTAGTCTACCCTCGCTTCAAATCATTCTTCTCTTGATCTAATGGACTCTCCTTGTCCTGTTGCTTGTCGTCCTGTTTACAATAGAGTTGAACCTATTAAACCCCAAAGTGTAGGTGTTAGATAGCTTGATTTGAGTTTTTCTGTTGATCGCACTAAGGGGTTTTGTAACAAAAACTAATGTCTCAACCATATAATCGCCCTTCAATACTTTCATTCGGTAGATGGAATCCACAGGAATATAAGATGAAATTGTATTTTTTCACATAACCCATTCATGGGGGTCGCTTGACATTTTGTCAATCCATCGCTTCTCCCTCATGCATTCATTGTGTTTTGCATTGACATTCATTTTGATGATCTCAAATTGCCAATGATTTCATAGGTAGAGTGGCTTCACATGCCTTGCAGTACTTGGGTTTGCACAAACAAATTGTATTCAACCAATTTGCAGGAATAGGGTTTGGTGTTCGTACATAGAGGGCTTGCATTGAGTTTTAATTATTTTTCTTTCTATGCAGCTACTAAACTTGGTTTGTGGCCTTTTAGTGACTACTAAGTGAATGTGTATGCCTTTAGGGTTGCATCGTGTCCTGTGTTGGAATTCCAAGGGCATAATCCTGAGCTATGGGTGGTGAGCCTTTTCCTGTTTCCCATGGGCTGAGAATGTGAGCTCCTTTACCTACCCATACATATCCTTTCACTTTTGTTGGTTTCCAGTTTTGAAATGTGCCTTGTTCACATGATTGAAATTAATGCCTGGCCTTATTGAACTAGGTCATGCCACTACCAAACCCTTTAGGGAACACATATTCACATCACAGACTAGGGAGGTCACAACAACCATAAGTTGTGCATCACTCCCTTCAACAATTCCTACTCTTTTATTGAATTGTTAGAGGATGGATGTAGTCTTTTGGGGGGATGCTTCCTATTTGTATAGTACAAGCCTAGACATATATTCTTTTGGATGCATTTAGGTTTTCCCATTAATTTGCTTATCTTGTGCAACATTTCTGTTCAAATGATTTATGACCTCGTGTTTGGAATTTTTGATAAACCATTGGGTACATTCTTATCCATGTACCACTAAGATATCATCTTCCTCCAAATTTTCCTCTAACTCTAAAGGTTGTATTTCTTCTCCCAACACAAAAAATACATCCCTTTGTAACCTGCTTATACATGCCTTCCTATCCAGTTGCTAAACTTTGTTTGTGGCCTTTTAGTGACTCGGAATTGACTGCGTATTCTTTTAGGGTTGGGTCATGAACTTTGTTATCCCTCTAAGGGCTGAGTCGTTGGTGTTGTGCCTTCTTTTTTGGGACATGTGCTGAGAACGTGACCCCCTTTAGCTGACCATACATAGCCTTTCAGTTTTGTTGGTTGTCAATTTTGAAACATAGCCTTGTTTGCATGTCTGAAATTTATGCTTAGCCTTGTTGAGCTAGGTCATTCTACTGCCAAACCCTTTAGCGCATACACATTCACTTCTCATCCTAGGGAGGTCACAATAGTCATACACTATGCATCACTTCCTTAAACATTTCCTGACCTTTCCTTGAACTATTAGAAGATGGATGTATTATGTTTGGGGGATTCTTCCTATTTGGATAGTACAAGCCTAGATAGACTCTTGTTTTTTTGGATGCCTTTTGGATTTCCCATTAATGTGCTTATCTTCTCCCAACAGGCTATGAATTTTTCTATCATTTTTCTATTAGGTTGTCTATATTCTTACCGGCCCATGCTTGTACATAATCTCTCCTATCTTGTCCATGCATTGTGATACACTATCCCACCTTAGTTGTGTCCATGTTAAACCCTATATGGTAGGTAAATAGTAATGTTCTGTCTACTAGAAGGAGCTATGCCTTTTAAGGTGCCTACCTGTGATTTGGGCTAACTATCCTTGCTGCTATCCTTATGAGATCTTTCTACTTGGTCACTGGATTTTGTTGATGTCTATATCTAACCTAAACCCATACCACTTTAACCTTCTCTCTCTCAAAGTAATTATTATGATAGCTTGTCCTATTAGTGACAATAGTTGACTCAACATGTCTGAGTATAAGTCACATCCAAACAAGATCTATTTAGCATTTGTTTTTAAATTACTATGTATTAGTTTTACTATACTTTTGTTATTTTTATGCTATGTATATTGAAAATAAAAATCCATCTCAAGGACCAAACTTTAACGCAGTGACAAGCATAGTGTTAAAGTTGAAAGACATGCAAATTATTTTTACATTTATGAGAGAGAAAATATTAAACTCCTTATCTGACCCATAACTATGTTGTTTTCTGCCTCTTGCTGAGCCATGTCCTTATCTTGAACTGATAAAGGTTGGTTTTAGTCTTTGTAACTATGTTGTTTTCTTCCTTTTGCTGAGCCATGTCCTTATCTTGAATTGATAAAGGTTGGTTTTAGTCTTTTGGGGGGTTTTTTACCACCTTTAACACATAAAATTAATTCCTTACATATCTTTGTTTTCTTGGAAGTGGGGCATTTGAATGTCTCTTAAACATTTACTTAAATCGTTCTTTAAGAAAGACTTAGTGTTAAATCAAATACATGTTGACATTTAATTAAGTACAATATTGGCAAACTATTGTACTAAATATTCTACATGGCAAAATATTGGATCTAAAGATTCTAAACAATTGGAAAATTTGTAGAAATACATGTATTATGTTTGTTATGTCTTCATTGTCTATTGTTTTCTCGAACTGCTACTTTCTATATTAGAAGCGGATGTGCATGGATCCTTTGACTTGTGTTTTTTAAATATGAAATTAAGTTAAGGAGGCTACTTTAAGCCTAATCAGTTTCAATTCTATCGTATTTCATGCATTATTTTTTAAGAAAACTTGTTGTTATTCATACCTTCATCCAAGTAAGATATTTGGTTTGGTTTTGAAGTTAGATGTTATTCAAGTTTGGAGGGACTATTCACTGCATTGATATATATTAAAGAATGAAACCGCATTGATGAATATGATATATATATCTTAATATAGAATGAACCGGTATATGGAGGATAAAACAAGAGCCAACATCTTGAAATGTTTTTGTTCTCATTATAAATTGATCATTTATGTCTATAATCATTTCAAGAAGTCAGGTATCGATCAAGATATTTCCCACTACATTGGCTGCCACGAAATATCGAAAATTTTCAAATCATGTTGCTATTACATCCTAGGTGAATGCCTAGCTCTATTGCATCCATTTTGAAATGCTTTTCATCTCATTATAAATTGATCATTCATTTCTATAATTATCTCAAGAAGTTAGGTACCGATTTAAGAGGCTGTAAATTCTATTAGTTATTTTCCAGGATCTTTGAGGTATTAGAATACTTCTGGAATCTCATGTTCACATTAGATATCTGGTGAGAGGAAAGTGTCTTTGTTGAGAGGAAAGTGATTGTGATGGAGAGGGCCATTTAAATGATAAGTTTGTTTTTCTTCAAGGCAGGTTGATGGATTAGAAGTTGCTGCAATTCATCCAAGATTGCAGCTGGACCAATATGTTTGGAACACCATGTTCGAATACACGTGTTCTTATCAAACATGTTTTTCCTTTTTTATGGTTATAGCAACACATTGGAGTCTTTTATTCATGAGATACATTTCTCATATGCCATGGCATGTTCGTTGTATAATGTGATGTTAATTGGAAATCCCTATTTGTTATTGTGTAAAACTTTTAAGCTCAATAAACTTGTTATCTATTATGAGTTGGACTATTCTCTATCTTTTGATAAATTGAAGTGTTCCATTTTGTTGTGGTATTAATTGTAGTCTTGCACTACCTCATTTTAATGTTACATTTTCTGTCTTCTTTTACCCTCTAACAATCACCTTATTAGTGGATTATTGCACCTCCTTGAGGCAATTGCTAATTATAATATTAAATTTTGTTTAAATTAAAAATAATTTTTATCAAACCTGCAGAAGTAATCGAGAGTCAATGCAATGCATTACAGAGATAATAATGATGCCATATTAATATGGTCCTGGTGGAAGGATTATCTAAAGGAGTTATAACCCTCTAGGCTGACTAAGTATTATAACAGAAAAATTACAACAATACAGCACTCATACAAACAAATGCAACATCTATTTTTCTTACATAGAAAATATACCCGTTTACCTTTACACATTCATACTCTCTTGCACAATAAATTATAAACAAAGTTCATCTATGTTATAGACCAAAAAAAAATGCGTTCATTTTCCGTCAAGTCCAAAGACTACTCCATGGCTGTGGTGCTTCCTGCAACCAGCTGTTATTGAAAATGGAGCTGTCTAACTAGGATGCTTTTTTACTTTTTAGAGCTGGTGAATTTAATTTCAAAATCTGTAATTTGTGTTGATTCTTGAGCGATTTTAAGCTCATAAATGAAATAAGGTGACAGGAAAACCCCCAACACCCCACATTCTGCAAGATTTAGCAGTGTTTTTGAAAGTTTTGAAATTTCAGTAAAGATTTATTGCAAAAAACTGTTAAAAACCAACAGAAGTCAAAAAGTCCCATCTTTAGACAAATCTATTGAAAATACATAATTAGAATAACAATACTTATTTATGGCCAAAATTATTTAAATTATTTAAGCTGCTGCATACCAATTAATGTGACTGCAATAAACTTGATGTCCATTGAATCTCAAAATGATTAAGATCTAACAAACAAAATGCTTAACATCTAATGAACATACATGCTGCACCTGCATTAATTAAACTGCAATTGGATGGATATTAATCATACCTACTGCACCTACATTAATTGACCAGGCTAAATATTAATCGCCCTTATTTATATAGAGTAATAAAACAAAGACCTAGGAGGTAGCACGGTTGGATTTTATAGGTTTGGTTGATAGGATTCATTACCATCAAATTTTTAATGTGTCCTCCTACTGTTGGCTTATTAGGTTGATGGGTGGTGGTGAGCCATATCGCACTCTCAAATCAGTTGAGAAGGAAGACTAACCCATCTTCATCTCACCGTCTACTAAAAACAAACTCACAGCAAGCCGTGCCTTCATTATCTTATCCATAAATATATAACAAAGCCATACGTGCCTTTATCATCTTATCTATAAATCTGTAAAGAGACTAATAATGATCTCTACATTATCCATTAAACAGATACAACTTATCACTTTGGTAAATCTTTTATGCGGCCATATCCATTGAAAATGCACGTCGCTACCGGCTTGCCATCCTGGTAAATCATGTGGTTCATTTGAAACACTCTCCTGGTAGGAATGGTTTTGAATTCTTTCATTTAGCCTGATCTAATGTGGGTGTAAGCAAGGTACTTTAAGAGAGTGATTTTCATTCTCAATGCTCATAACCTCACACAGATCTTGAACAGAGGATTGATAAACATAAAAAAAACTTTGTGGGTGTAAGCAAGGTACTTTAAGAGAGTGATTTTCATCCTCAATGCTCATAACCTCACACAGATCTTGAACAAAAGATTGATGAGCATAAACAACTTTGTTACACTCTTGAAATCACTTGAAGTAGACTGATATTATCTGCTAAAAAAACACTACTATTATTCGGTTAGAAGGGCATTTGGGATCTATTCTGCAATGCTTTTCGTAATGGCATGGTTTTATATGGATGAAGATCCATCCCCACGTGGGGGTCAATTGGTGAGGAGAGCTATCTTTCCAACAATGTTTTTGAGTACCGAAGAAGTTTTAATCCGCGCCCTGGCAGGCAGATACTTGACCTTTCATTTATGTGCTGCTGACTTATTATAAAAAGAAGCAACAGTAAAGGAGAAAGGAGAGGCATTATTCCTTTCACTGAAAAACCCATTCGACCTAAAAAGTTTTAAGAATAAACTAATGTCCTTTTTAGCTTTTTAGCTAAGTAGTTCATAAAAAATCATTTTAACCTTGATTATATTTTTTTTTCCATAAACTAATTACTAAAAAAACATCTAAAAATTTAAAAATAAAAAAGCAATCTTTAACGTACCTTTTAAAAACTTATTTTATGAACACAACTTTACACCTATCCTATTTTTTAAAGCTTCTGAGGCCAGAGGCTATTTTATAATTTATTTGTAATCACTACTGAAACATTGAAAGATTACAAATATATTTAAGCGAGTGGCCCTCTCCTCACCACTTGACATTACCATAAGAGTCTCACGGCGATTGTTTAAGGCTCGCCATGGAACCGGCCCAATAACTCTTCACCTCGATCCACCCAAAATTTCCCCACCAAAAAGGGACCAAGAGTCTCACGGCTATTGAAAATCCATAAATGTTTCGAGTATGAAGTGAGGCTAAGAGAAGAGCTGAAAAAAATGGATTTAGGAGAGAAGCTGCTTACGAGTCTAGCCTGACAAGTTGGCAGATGGTATCAGCTACCACAGCAGGGTTAATGACACTCATTTTGATAGTCAGCTTCTTCTGCAAATATCGTTTGCGAGGAGATCAGGCAATCAAGAACTGCTCCACCACTAAATAGAGCAAGATCATTGGATTAAATGTGATGATTCTTCTTGTTTATAGTATATACTACCAGTTTATGATTATTTTTGGTTATTGATATGGAATTGTACTTGTCACTATTTGGTGGTATGACTTCTACAATTTTTATGCCATGAGCTATATAAACTTAGTTACTTTTCTATGCTTATAAGTTAATGTAATTGTTTATGATTAAAATGGATTATTTAATTTAAGAATGTTTATCTTTTTTTAATATAATTATTAACCCATAGAAAGCTTAGGCTTACTTAGTATGTTACTATAATGTAATTCACTCTTCTCTTTTATACAGATATTTGTTAACCTAGACAACAATGGAAAGGTCACCTTCAAATGGACTAAAATCTTCCAACCTAAACTCTCTTGTTTAGTCATGTTGTAATATAACACTTGTAATTTTTACTACCATGGTCTTTTGTGGGAGTTATTAACCCCTTATGGTTGTGTATTGGACACTTTCACGATAACCTTTTTGCTTAGGTACTTATTTTAGATAGCATCGTTGTAGAGTGATTAATGGCTTGGCATGTGTAGACCTTTATAAACTGGGATAACATTTATGTGAATGTTTCTTATCAACCTTTTGATCACTCTTTTTAGGCATATAATTTATGCATATGCTTATAGAATGGTGACTTTCTATCCTTATTCCAATATCGGAGCAATTATTTGGGCACTCACATGAAGTTGGTTCCACTTTTTAGTGCCACTTAAGAAATCGGAAATGCACTTCCAAAGTGTAAATCGAGAACGCATATGCGTTATTGATGGTATGTTCAGAATAAACCGAGCCCAAATACAAGGCTAAGGTTCGTAAGGAAGTATCGCATATGCGATATATTGCATATGCATTTTGTAAAAGTTAAATATCGCATATGCGATATATATCGCAAGTGCAATATATCGCATATGTGATATATATCGCAAGTGCGATATATTACATATGCGATATTGAAAACTAAAAAAAACAAAGCACGGGCCGTAGGCCTCAAATATCATTTTCACAGTGAAGCATTGGGAGAGCAATAAACCGCATTGGCAAAAAAACGCAGAGGTGTTTTCTGTTTCACCATTTGGAGATTGAGTTGGAGGTCGAGATGGAGGTGGCTTGGCTCCAATGGAAGGTAACTTCTCTTATCCATTTCAATTAGTTTTCAATTCTTTATTGTTTTTTCTTAATTTCATAGTTTTTATAATTGTTTAAAACAAATTTAATAAAAAAAATTGAATGAAATCAAAGAATGATAAATTAAAACAATTTGTATTTTTTTGTTTAAATCTTAACAGATAACATAAATGCGCAAGATAATGTGGAAAACGAACTCTCTAATAACCTAGAACCTAACCCAAACATGAACCCGGAGGAGGAACAAGATCGAAACTCATAGATTCTTGTGTGTTTGGTGTCATTGAGGCGCCTTAACTCATCTATTAGAGGGGGGGATCATTTGAGATAGTCTTTAGCCGATGCATTGGACACAATAACAAACACAATTTCCAATGCCTAAGGAGATCTGTACAACATTAGCTCATACAGAGAATCTAGGAGGCAATACTACTCCGATGGATTGAGTTATAAAGACATCAAATACCTAAAGATTACAAAAGACCAATTATTTTCATTATTCTGGGACCCTAGCACCAGATTGGTTCTACCTGCCAATCAAGCACACATTTCCATAGACTCGTGCAGGGAACCAAATATAAAGGCCAATTAGATGGATCGTTGGTATATGGTCTTCGATGAAGAACCTCATGGGAATAGGGACATCCCATTTTATTTCCTTAGGAAGTTGTATGCAGAATTCATCCTAGAGAAACATGTTAACTATTTCGATATCTTAGGCTTCAAAGGTGTTAGTCATGGGATGCCCCAAGATAGGGAAGGGTCCAGGATGGATCCTAACCATGTGCCACACCCTCCACGCACACCAAAACCCCCTCAACTATATCCTCCTGCGGGTCCTGTGATTGAGGATACACAGGAGGCATTGTTTGACTTGGGAGATACATTGCTTCAGCATGGGACTGATGTCCAAGGCAATGTAAGCCAAGGGGTTGGCACTTCTAAGGCTAGCTCATCTACAGATCACACAGGAGATGCAGAGCGTTCAAAGTGTCATGTTACTCCACACCCTTGCACATCGTGTGGAGGCATATGCTATAGCCCTGCTTCAGACTTCCAAGACGATGGATTACTTCGATTTGTAAGTAAAACTCATTATTTTCATATTATATTTTGTTTCATATCACAATTTTCAATTGTTTTGCAATTTATTTCTATTTAATTATCTAACAAATTATGTGAACAAATATACAGCTGGTGTCTCATGGCACACCAAATTTGCATAGTCCACCGATCAATGTTGAGAACATTGATGCAGCTGTCAATATTGCATATGGGTTTGGTTCTTCACCATTAGAGGTAAGAACTATACTTGTTAATTTGTCAACTTTATTTACATATAATATAGTAGATATTGTAACATTCAATACATCGTAATTTTGATACAACATGTTTTATGCAGGGTGATCAGGATGAGTACATTGAATCTCATCCTAGTCCCTCTCATGTAGAGGTAGATTCCCAAACACAGGTATTATTTTAAATATGCTTTTAATTATGTTTCACTTTTTTTGGAAAAATCATTTTTCGTCCATCATGTATATGTCTCATTTTATTTGTATTATCTCACATTGACATATGTTACGTTATGCAGGAAACCATTGAGCCATTATTTCTTGAAGAGCAACAACGTGAGGTTGTTGTCGACCCACCTCTTCCCCCCCGCCAGGTACATGTATGTTTCACTTTCTTTGAAAACATCATTTTCCGTCCATGTAGTATATATGTCTATGATTCTTTTTATTATCTGAATTTGACATATGTTATTTTATGTAGGCTTCTATTGAGGAACCGATGCTTGAAGAGCACTATATTGATGACCCACCTATCACGAGCCAACATGTATGTTTATGTATCGCTTTCTTTTAATTGTTATTTTAATGATTCAACATGTACTTTTTTAATTTTTTGAGATTGTCTAATTGTATCTTTATCATTTTGTACGTAGGAACGTGAGTTTGATGAATATGTCCAAAAAGAGAGCTTCTTCACTAGTACAAGTAGAAGTCCTTTTCTCTCTTTGCTAGTTAATCGATCCACTAGTTACACACCTCCTCTGACAAGGCAACAGGTAATTTTATGTATTGCTTTCTTTCTACGCTTATGTATGGCTTTTCCTAATTTGGTGCTTTCTCTTTGTACTTTTTTGTAGGTTTATGTATTGCTTTGACATATGTTACTTTATGCAAGAATCTATTGAGACAGTGGTGCTTGAAGGAACCCAAGCGAGGTTATTATCGACCCACCTCTTTCCCCTAGCCAGGTACATGTATGTTTCGCTTTCTTTGGAAACATCATTTTCCGTCCATGTAGTATATATGTCTCTGATTCACTATTTTATCTGAAATTGACATATATGTTACTTTATGCAGGATTCTAGTGAGGCACCGGTGTGTGAAGAGCACCAAATCAGTTACCCACCTCTGACGATCCAGTAGGTATGTTTATGTATCTCTTTCTTTGTACATTTTTGTATCGCTTTCTCTGATTTGGTGCTTGAAAAGACCCAAATCGGCGACCCACCTCTTCCCCCCCAATGTACATGTATATTTGTTGACATTGACATATATACATTTTTTATGCAGCTTGATAGTGAGCAAGTGGTGCTTGAAGAGCACCCAATCAGGATCGTTGTTAGTGAGGCACCACGACTCACCATTACTTACTCGCGTACAATAAGTAAAAATGTTATTTTGGTTTTGGAATTTGAACAAATGTACATAGAATTTTTAAAGGTTGGTAAACTAACTTACAAAATTTTATGTTTCTGCAGTCTCCACTGATGCGACCTATCCCTCTTGTTCAACAATGGGGATCACCAGTGAGCAGTCGAAAAAGAAAGATAAACTTCTCTGAACACATTGGCAGTGGCAGTGAAAGGGGGGATAACTAGAATAAATGTATAGCGGGATACATAAATGTAACCTTTTGTTCATATACACACAAATGTACTTTTTGATCCATTATTTTGTATTATGGTGATGTGGCATGCCAATTTTTGTAACATTATTTCTATACATATATATTATAAAGCAAGGTTCAAATTTATACATATATGGTTGACTTGATCTTGGAACATGATATGGTTGACTTGATATTGGAACCCCTAAAAAATTTTAACACATCCTTCATGTTAGAAGAAGGCCTAGTGTTATCATGCCAAAATGTTTGCACTAGGCCCTTCACTGCTTCGACTAACTTCATGTACTTGCAGAGCAACTTACCACTAAATGCCCATAATGTTTCCATTTGTCCCTCTACATCAAGGTTGTCTCTTCTTATTGAATATTTTTTAAGTGTCTTTGGATGTAAAGGCATAATTTGTGATGTGCATTTAAGTAAACGACGTTGTCTTGTGGATCTACATACAATTGATTCAGCCAATACACGACGAGCCACATTACAGTCTTGTGAACGAGTTTTTTTACCAATCGATGTGAATGCAGCAGCAAGAGATTTAACAATGTGATTACTTAATTCGATATTCTGCATTGTTCTTATGCCTAAATTTCTTCTAACAGTTGCCATATTTCTAGATTTAAGCAAAGCTAAAAACAATTGGCATTTACCAGTTTCGGATTTGTTATCAAAATATTGTTTCATTATTTGAGAACAATGATGAAGGATAGTGCGTTTAGCCACCTTACCTTCCATGGAAGTCAATTTGCTCTCATCCAATTGTATTCGTTTAGGAGTTCTCTTTTGTTTTGATGCAAAATTTGTTGCCGTTTGAAATGTTGGAGTGACGTTTACATCCACTACAGGCTGACAACTTCGATTAAGAGATTGAACCACCGACCATGGTTGTTGCTGAGTCACATTTGCATCGGGAGTAACATAATTATTGAACTCTTCACAAGATTGTCCATTTACTAATGGACCAATAATATCAACTTCCGTATAACCAACTTCCTTTAATGTTGCATTATCTTCCTCAGCCTCTACGTCAGGTATCTATTGAGGGGCGATGGGAACTATTTGCTCATGTAATGAATGTCGATTATTTCTTGAATCTTCCCTCTTTTTTTCTTTTTTCTTTTTTTCTTCTTTTGGTGTAAGCACTTCACCTTCCTCATTGACTTTCGACCTCTATTACGTACATCTCCCATTGAAATCCACCCAAACCTGTAAAAAACTATGGAATTATGTAAGTAATGATTAAATTGCATATTGAACAGTTCTCTGTGCATGGGTTTAGATGAATTATGTCTTTTGCTACAGTAAACCTGGCCCATAGCATGCAACCCAACATTTTTTATACAACACATATCGCATATGCGATATAACACACCTCCGATATATCGCATATGCGATATTGATACAATGTTTTTTAATTAACGGGTAGGTTTTTTACATGATCTCCAAAGCGCATATGCAATATATCGCATATGCGATTTAGTGCATATGGGATATATCGCATACGTGATTTAGTGCTCACTAAATATGCAATTTACATTTATTTATGCTTATCAAATATTAAAATATTAAATATCAAATGCATATCAAACTTGGACTGAAATATGTTAAACTTCTATAATGAATAATATGGCTATGATGACGATGATTACGAGGATGATGATGACTATGATGGTGATGATAATGATGATGATGAGGATGATGATGATGAGGGTGATGATGATGATGATGAGGATGATGAGGATGAGGGTGGTGATGATGATGATGATGATGATGATGACGATGACGATGATGATGAACAATGATGGTGATGAGGAGGATGATGATCACTATGATGATGATGATGACCATGATGTTGATGATGAGGATGAGGGCGATGAGGAGGAGGAGGAGGAGGAGGAGGATGATGATGATGATGATGGTGATGATGAGGATGGTGGTGATGATGATGAACAATGATGGTGATGATGATGACGACGATGATGATCAATGATGGTGAGGATGATGATGAGGATGAGGATGATGATGGTGAGGATGATGATGATGATGACGATGATGATGAACAATGATGGTGATGATTAGGAGGAGGAGG